>JBAMJR010000598.1:0-36943 GCA_038501785.1 Myoxocephalus aenaeus
TTGTTGGATGCATGAACTGACAGGAGGAGAGATATCTCTGAGACAAATGCATGTTTTGGTAATAAACAGGGAAAAAGACCAATATTGTAATAATGAGGAGGCCCCGCCCACTGCAGCTCTACAGCCTCAGAAAGCTCCAGTGAGGCAGCGCTCAGTCTGCTTTTATTAGCTAATGGAACTTAATATTTCATGAGCTATTAATGGAGGAAGAAAAAAAAGAAAACCCAGCTTGTAATTAGCACGGCGTCAGAGGAATGGGGGGCATGCATCTTCATTAGCATCAGAGCGACTCCTTTCATCTTCATTACCACCGCGCCGCGTCGTTTTTCACTCTCTTATTACGCCCTTTGTTTCTTTCTTTTTAGTTTTTACTCGCTTGTCAGCCCTTCTTTTTGCAGATGTTGAGCAACGAGGAGAGTCCCTTTCTGTCATTGAGGTGCAGCAGATTTGTCTCTTTTTTTTTCTCCCCCAGTTCCAAGTGAATAAATATTAATAACTACCGTATGAAACGAGAGAGAGAGAGGTATTAAGCAAATTGTGTTCAGATCATTCAGCAGAAGCTCTCCGCTTCGCTAACGACAGACGAGCCCGTTGACCTTTGGACGCTCCGCTCACTGGGATGGCGTTTGAAATGTCAAGCCCCCGCGTAATAAACTACGTATGTGATGTTTGGACAGGACTCGTTACTGCAGGGAGGGAAGAATATACATTTTCTTTGAAGCTTTTTGACACTTTTTTGGGGGAAATTATGTCCTAAAAGCTCACCTGTAAAGCTCTGCAAGTGCAACAAAGTAGCTTCAACATATTTTCTTAATAATGTACTTTTACTTCCCCCGCCCGTGATTGCTCTGTGTTTTAGCATATATCTGGAAACACGCGTAAATGCTAATTTTCCCGCCGGAGGCCTTTTTGGCGGGAAAATTAGCATTTACGCTCTCCAGCCGCTGGTCTTTACCGCGGCGCTTCACGCCGGCCTCTCTTTCCAGTTGTGTTATCTTAATTGTCCTGGCAAGTATGTTCAGCGGTTATATTATCAATTTATGGCTCCTCTCGCCACCCCCATTAATCCAGCCGTTAAAAACGCTCTAACCGGTGGCTCCAACTCTTAGCGAGCGGAGCATAAAGCTGTCCACCGGATCGCCCGCGGGCTCCGGAGCAGCGTTTGTCGGCGGAGGAGGGGCGGCGCGACTCGAGTCGGGTGATTACGCAATGAAATAGAGCCCATGGAGAACAGATCATCTCCACGTTTCTGCTGTTCTGCAGTTTTCATCATCGTCGTCGTTCCTCAGCGCTAAAGACGACTCCAGGGCGTCTCCGTGAGGACGGCGTGCACGGGTAGCGCTTTCCAGCGCTCCAGACTTCGTAGAGTTTCCGCTCGTTATGCATGAAGAAAAAAAAACTCAGACGACATGTCCTCACTCAACAATGTCTTTTTTTCTCCGTAGTCTTTAATGTCATTTTTATATTCATCTTGTTTATTGTATATTGTGTATGTAAAGCTACGTGTAACCGGAGTCAAATTCCATGTATGTGTATATCTTGCAAAATCTTTTTTGTGCGTTTTCTGACTTGCAGTCAAGTCTTTTTGTTATATTTGTACATGAACTTCCTATACCTATTGTGCATAAATTTAGGTTTATGCACAATAGGTTTGGGGGAAATATTTTCCTTTTGGGTTAAAAAGTTATACGTGAGAAATATTTTCAACGTTGTCTTCTCGTTTCACGCGGGGATCGAACAGCCGTCTCCTGGATGAAAGGTCACCGGTGGGCTTTTGCTGTTTTACTTAAATGTTTGTGACATTGCATGACAGTTGATTTTGTGGGATATTTATGAATTACGGCACATTATTAGGACAAAATACTGGATGAGACCGGCCAAAGCTACTTGAAATAACTACTTGAAAATGATCGTTCACATCCTGTAACCGTACGGGCCGGTGGGAGTCCAACAAATCATCCATATCCTTACAAACCCTATTAGTATTTGTATATTTATTTATTCATCATTACTGAAGATTATTTAGTTTCAAGGTGAGATGAGATGCAGAAAATCGTTCCAATTAATCTGACGAACGAAATAAAACAATCAGCAAACATTTATTTTCCATTCAACTCCATTGATTTTAAATAGTCGCTCGGTATCCTGGCGTATATTTTGAGACCTTGTTGTTTGAAGCCGTGGCTGCTTGTGGTGAGACCTGTGACACACACACACACACACACACACACACACACACACACACACACACACACACACACGTCATACGCCGCAGGTCAAAGGTCCGATGCCTGATCCAATTACAGGCCTGTCATATTCTGCACATGATCCGGTCCACCGGGCCGCTCCTCCACCGGCTGCTGCTGCTGCTGGAGCAAAAGAAGGATTAAACCTGCAGAACACGTTATTGATCTCACACACACACACACACACACACACACACACACACACACACACACACACACACACACACACACACACACACAAACAAACAAACACATGTTCTTACAGACACACAAACAATATGTTTTTTTTTGTTTGTTGTTGTTGGCATTTTGTAGATGTTCATATAGAGATGGTGTGTGTGTGTGTGTGTGTGTGTGTGTGTGTGTGTGTGTGTGTGTTATCTGCTTCACCAGCAGTAATTGCGTGACCTTTTCCGGCGCCTCATTAATCCTGATGGATAAAGATGGCCGCTCTGTGATAATGAAGCAGAACCCAGAGAGAAGCTCCGCGGCGTCACCCGTCTCCAGGAACGCGCACCGAGAGGTCGGGGTCGTCGTGGCGATGCTTCTGATTTGCGACCCCGATGCTCTTAAAGGGCCGGCGACCCCCGTGGAGGAAGAGGAGGAAGAGGAGTCGGTGTTTGCATCTTTAAAGGAGAACTCAGGTGTGACTTTTCAGCTGCAGCTCATTTATTTTGGTCTGAACTGTAAAATAACAAACCAGCTTCTAGATCTTTATTCTACACAAAGAACACAAAGACACACAAAAAGAACACAAAGACACACACAAAGCTGCGTAACTACAGCACCTGTTTGTGCGCTCGCTATTTATAGTGTGTGTGTGTCTCTCTGCACATGGCTGTCAATCAATCAATCAATCAATCGATCAATCAGCTTGATTGACAGCAGCTGTCTGCAGGTTAGAGGTTCAACGTTCTTCACTGATGATGACGAGCAGAAAAATACTTTTAGAACAAAGTGTGGACAGAAAAAAAAGATTTAAATAAAGATTTTTAACGACTTGACAATTTGACTGCGAGACAATAAAATTATGAAAAAGTAATAAAATATAATTAAAAGCTATAAAAACAGTAATAGTAGTAAAACAGCATGAAATAAAAACTAGATTAATAAAATAAAAATAAAATAGAATTATAATTGAAGTGATTCATAACATAATAATATGATTACATTTTAAAACTTAAATCAAATTAAATAAGTGAATATTTAAATTTAAATAAAATAGAAAAAATGTATACAGCTAAAATACTAAAAACATAAATGATAAATACAAGTATAACATATAAGTAATGTATACAGCTTAAATACAAACAGGTTAATAAGATAAAAATATATATAATGGAAAAAAATCATAAGATGATTAACAAAATCTTAAAAACATCATGAAAAAAAATAACATAATTAATGAAAAAATACAACATACTGAATAATATAACTATTCAATTGATATAATAAGTGATGACGAAATAATATAATATAATATAAATATAATATTTAAATACAATGAAACAGTGAATAAAATATGATATAAATGTCTATAAACCTTTTTTAATCATGAGGTACGCTTCACAAAGAAAGACCTCGAGTTTCTATTCGGGACTTTAAACCAGTTTGCTATGAATTCTGGGTAACGTAAGATAATTTTTCTTGTACAACAACAACGTTGCTCTGGTGCATTGTGGGTAAATGTAAACCCTGAAACAGGTCCCTGCTGGTTTCTGTTGTGTTTGTTTAAATGTCTGAAACTCATTCATAAAGTCTGAGTCCCAACTCGTCTTCATCGCCCAGAATGAGCTCATCTGTAATAACAATAACAATAACAACAACAACACACTCGTGCTCATGGTCCTCAGCTGTCCTCTGACTGCACATAAACACACACGTTATTATTGTTGTTGTTTACGACTGGCTCGATGAACTCATATCCCAATTATGAGAAACCGTAAAATGAAAGCTAGAATGTGACAATTTTAGTGGAAATATATCGACGTGCATAAACTTCATCTCTCGTATTCTGTTGCTGTTTATGGTCTGTGTTTGTTTTCACTGCATTGTGTTTACTGAGGCATCTGTGAGGATTAGTCTGCAGCTGCATTAATAAATAATAAATAAACAACTTCATCTGGACGATGACCTCAACAGAGAGCAACGCAGTGCGACGTTAATGTTAATAAAGGAATTATTAGAACCAAGACAAATAAATAGATATCGCCGTGAAACTTCCCCAGTTGATTAATAACGTTGAATTACAAGTTTTATGAAATATTATATGTGCAAATGAGGCATTATGTGATGTTAGAGATGCAAACAGAGAAAGAAGTAAAATGAACTCATGAATGTGGATTATGTTTGTTTTCTGGTCTGGAAAGAAGACCAGTAATCCCAGAAGTGACCAGTAAAACCAGTGCATGAAACCAGTGCATGAAACCAGTGCATGAAACCAGTGCATGAAACCAGTGTGTGAAACCAGTGCATGAAACCAGTGTGTGAAACCAGTGTGTGAAACCAGTGCATAAAACCAGTGCATGAAACCAGTGCGTGAAACCAGTGCATGAAACCAGTGCATGAAACCAGTGCATGAAACCAGTGTGTGAAACCAGTGCATGAAACCAGTGCATGAAACCAGTGTGTGAAACCAGTGCATGAAACCAGTGCATGAAACCAGTGCATCTGGATGGTTTGGGCAGATGTCCCAGTCCTGCAGCCAAAGCCAGTAGGGGGTGCTGACACCCTGGTAACTGGGTGCCAACTCCCCCCCTCCTCCTCCTCCTCCTCTTCCTCCTCCTCTTCCTCCTCCTCCTCCTCTTCCTCCTCCATGAATCTCTTCATCTTGTTGTTTCAACACAGAGTTTAGTTTCGACTCGTTTTGGTGAAAAACCGCTTCTGCAAAATCTTATCAACAGTTTAACTTCTAATAATTATTATTTTCAATGCTCACTAAATCAAATTGTAATAAATCAGAATGTGTCATAAAAAAGATGTGAGTTCTTGCTCATGCGCATCATTTGTTAAATATCACGTCTCACACTGTGAAGCGTTAATGTTTCATCAGAGTTTATATTAATACAGAGATTATATTAATATAGAAGAGGAAGCCTGTGCTAATAGCTGAAATATCAGGTCACATGTTCACGACTGAAACATTTAATTAATTATGAAATAATAATTATTCATCTGCAATGCCCTAATTATTGAAACAGCATTGCTGTTCCATCAATAATTTCATTAATTAACGTTATAATTATGATAAAGTTGAGGCTTCAGATATTAAAACACGTCTGCAGTCTGAATTATTAAGTCTGCACCAGATTTAATAAAACAGCGGAAGATTCATACGGCCGATTATTCACACTTCAGAAATATGAGAGGAATATTTGAAGAATTAAAAAAATGATGGACACACAGTTTATGATAAAATCCATGTTTATTATATATTATTATAGCCATAATAATAATAAATTATCAGCTAAATTATCAAATATCTAACGCTTTGATTCAGTTCTCCATTAAAAATTAAATTCCGAAAAGCACATTTAGTTTTAAAATATCGACACGTATGAATCTTTCTGCAGTAAATATGAGATAATATGGATATTTTAGTTATTTATTTATCTCATGAGGTTTTGGTAATAGATGCATGTTATAATATTTTGACTAATAATTCCTGTGCGCCTCCATATATATATATATATATATATATATATATATATATATATATATATATTAATATCAATAAGCTTTCATCCTTGAGTCCTTTCAGTTTCTCAAACCTAAAGAGCACAAATGAATGATTTATGTTAGAAACTCTTTTTATTTTTTTTACACTTCATTTTTTGCCTTTTCACCACAAACATAAAACATAATGAAAAATAAACAATAATAACTACAACAAACACGGGTCTGGTTTGCTCTGTCCAACATTCATCTTGTGTTATTGACGTGTAGAAACTCTTGTTCATGCATCTCAGGTAGTTTGTATAATAATATTAATAATAATAATATTAATATTAATAATAATAACTTAAATAGAGACTTCTGCGTCCGCTGCTGAAGCTCTGAGAGGAATATCACAGCAACAGGTGAACAAAATGAAGAAGTGCTTAATACACGGAGGAAGATTTTAAATAAACTAAACTTTTGCAGCAGACTTTTTAAATAAAGTTTTGTGTTTCAATGCATTGTTTTCAAATGTCTTTTCATTTTCTTTTCAGAATCCTTCATGTAGATTTGGGGATGAAACGCTCTCCGTGGCATCAACAGAGTGAGGGCTGGTGCTGCTGCCAGCTGTGGGAGGAGGAGGAGGAAGAGGAGGAGGAAGAAGAGGAGGAGGAGGAGGAGGAGGAGGAGGAAGAGGAAGGCTGCAGTGGATCAGCTCCCCCCCCCCCCCGAGGGGGTCAGAAGTTCAGGCTCCCCTCGACTGCTGGTCACACAGGAACCCCCCCTGTGTGTGTGTGTGTGTGTGTGTGTGTGTGTGTGTGTGTGTGTGTGTGTGTGTGTGTGTGTGTGTGTGTGTGTGTGTGTGTGTGTAGTGAACACCAACGATACTCACGATGCACATCTTATTTTTTATAAATTTCATTTCAAAACACAGAGTCTCTGGTCCTGTTTGCGTTTCACTTCATGTCCAATCTACTTCAACACAGTGTGTGTGTGTGTGTGTGTGTGTGTGTGTGTGTGTGTGTGTGTGTGTGTGTGTGTGTGTGTGGTTGTACATCATCACTCTGTTGAAATAGCTGCGTTACAAACACCCCCTGGTTCCCCTCAGAGGACAGCTTTGTAAAACACATCAGGAGCTCTGTTTATGTGTTCAGGCTCTCCGAGGTGAACGCGGCGCGGTGGAAAATACCACGACACACACACACACACACACACACACACACACACACACACACACCGGACGGGTTCGAGGCCGTCCGTCTGTCGCCGTGGCCGCTTGACTTTCACACCGAGGTGCTAAAAGGAGAAGGGGAGCGGGTCGGATCCCTCTCTGGAAGGCCTCATCTGGGCGATGGTGAGGTGGGAACCTGAGCGTTACGGGTTCTCTCCTGATGAGCTGACGCTGACGGATCCCAGCACTAATGAGAAACGCTGGACTGGACTCCTGTGAACGTGGAGCCGCTGGTTCTTCTACGAGCTGCAGAAAAGTGACTTTTTTATCCATGTAGAAATATTAGAAGTAAAATGGTCACGGGGTCGTCTGAGAGATGTTCCATCACGGTACCAGTGGGCTAAATCCAACATGTCTGACCCCGGGTCCTCTCCGTGGTGCCGGAGCCTTGCGTCAACACGGCCCTCTGCAGGGCTCTGGCTCCTCCTCCGCTCACAGGAAGCACCACGCGCACCGCGAGGTGATAGATCTCCGCCGGGCCTCGCCGGCCGGGCCTCTGCAGATAGAATACCCTGCTGCGCTAAAGAAAACACGCAGCGCCCGGGCGGAGGACCGCCATCCATCACCGAGGCCGTTAGGACCCGGACGGGGAGAGGAGGAGGAAACCTGGTTTTCACATCAGAGGAGTCGGGGGCCGTCCTCCTGTCGGTGAGACGCTAGCCGGCTTTAATCGATCACCGACTGAGCGGCATTCTGGGAGATTAATTCGTCTTTAATTCGGGGCCCGGTGTAAACCAGGAGGGCTTCTGGTGAGGATGAAGGGCAGAGAGATGAGCTGATGGACGGAAGCTTCCGCCACCATGCGGACGCTTAGAGAACAGAATACCTGAGGAAATGAAATATTAGGCGTTATTTACAAAACAATTGAGTAATTTATACTGGTCAGAATGATCTAGTTGGATTCATTAGACTCCCACAGACCCGTACGGTTACAGGGATGTGTCTTTGACTGAGATCCGCCGCTGTAAGGGGGCTAATTCATGTTCTACTTAAACGTTGTAATCGCTTAGTCATGTTAAGGAGTTTACGGAATTATTCAAACTTAACGATCTTTTAAAAAGAAATTGTAAAACCACACGTCTCTTCTCACAAGGGTTACGGTACTTTAGCAATTTAAATGAATTAAATCTGAACTGTGGACGAGGAGATAGCACAGCTTTAGTTTTGAAAAAACATTTTCGGGAGAAGCTGAAAAGAGCTGCGGGTTTATGAGGTTAAAGAGAAGTTTAGTTACGTTACATCATGATGAAGACTCTTCAGGTGAAGAGGGTGAACACATGAACTCACAGATATCACCATGACACTTCACCACTTCATCACTGACACTAAGAGGAGGATGTATTGTGTTACAGGTTGAAATGTCATGTTTAAATATGCTAATGAGGCGTTATGCTAACGGTAACTTTAGCTGAATATTCAGACGTAAACGGACAAAGTAGTCAAATAAACACCTGAATGTGTACTTTAATGTTTTCTTTCCACGAGTCTGAAGGAAGACGCGTTCTGGAAGCAAAATAAACCAAAATGTGGAGAAAACCCTGAAGATTAATGTCGCACTCTTCAAGTAATCTCAACGACAGCAGGAACACATGTTCAAGACCGCCATAAAATATGAACTTGTGCTTTGGCATCGATTTGTGTTCCTATTTAATATTTTTCATTTTGATAAAACAACACGGCCCGCCAACAAATTGCATAATATCAAAATGTCCACCTTTTTTAGAAAGTAAAGGACTCAAGAAAGCTCAGAATAAGCAACACCTGGTCTCGCTATCACGCCGGCGGCCATTTTGTTGGGAGCGGGTGTCTCGTTAGATCACATCCCTGACTTTCTTGAGATGATCCGGCCCACTGGAGTGGTCCCTCTCATTCATGACCTCACCTCCAGACCTGCACATGGACCACAGAGCCTCTGGTCTCTAAACGCCGCTCACTTCCTGTAAAAGCCCCTCCCCCTCCCTCCCCAAAACATTCTGCTGAGTCTCCGGCAGGCCGACCTGTGCGGGACGGCCAAAGACACCTGGGCCGTTCCCGTGATAACTAATCTATTAATGCTGAACGATGGCATCATTAAAAGGTTCAAATATAAGTCCAGCTTCTGTGTTAATGACATGTTAATGCTTCCGTCCATTATAAGCTCGGCGTAATGAGCGGAGGCGGCCGCTTGAAGTCAAACCTGTGATTCCGTCCCCGGAGAGGTTAAGTGGGCCGTTGCCCCGCGGGCGGCGAGCCCAAGACGGATGTTCCTCCTGCAGGTCGACGGCTCGACGCTCGAGGAAAGTGAGGAGGAAGTTTAAAGTGATGAGGGAAGAACGGAGGTCTGCGATGTTTATTAAGTCCTGTAACGCACGGAGGAGACAACCAGTGATGTCACAGTGATGTCATCATCTCCACATGGGCACGAGGTTTTAACGGCATGGCACAAACCACTCCGTCTACTGGTTTCATGTACTGGGAACAGATCGCACGTTTACTTCAGGTCCAAAGGCACGACTTCTTTTTTTGGGACAAGATTACGTTAAAAACTAAAGTCAGGTTCAGGCAACTAAGCCAACAGTTGGGTTTAGTAATCTGCCACCAACAGTTTGGATAATCATCACCATGAAATCTGGTTGAAAGCTGTCGAGTTGCATTCTGGGAAGTGGAGGATCAATCAAGCTTGATTGACTGGGAACTAAAACACCAGGACGTCTCGACCTCTGGTGCTTTGATTTGGACTTTTCTCTTTTTGATCCGTCTGCTAGAGCAGCATAGAGTCCCTGGAAAAATGTGAATCTCCATATTTTGGAATTTGGAAACATTCTGATCATAAAATCCAAATCTAAATGATCCGTTAAAATGCATCATCATGAAGTTTCTTCACCCTCCATCACCAGAATGCTCGATGTCTCAAAGTCTCCTACAGAACGAACGTTCAGGCGACTGAACTGACTACAACCAAACGCCTCGTCTCCTGGATTACGCAACAGGTTACTAAACCAAATGAAAAAACTATTTAATGGAAACTTACTTGTGATTCGTGGAAAACAAAACCCTCTTTGGTTTTCAGGATTAATTTAGGAAACAGGACAATCTGAGCCTCCAGAGTTTTTCCAACACTTTACAGAAAAATAATCCATGAATGCGTCACTGAACCGACCGCTGGTCTGAACCCTCTCACCAACGATGAGCGAGTCAGGAAAGAGAACAACCGTTCTTTCAACGCGTCAAAGTTAATTTATGAAATGATTATTGGATTTGGATTCAGATTTTATGTAAAATATCTGTAAAGGTATGAACCCCCGTCTCCGTGTCGCCCAGCGTTCCCATCAGCAGCCCAGTGCCAGCTGTGCGATCAGTGGGATTGATCTGCTGGCAGCCGGCCCCTCTCGCTCTATTCTCTCCCTCTATCTTTCTCCCTCTCTTTCTGTCTATGGTCGCTGCTTCTTCCTCTTCTTCTGCTTCTTCTTCTTCTTCTTCTTCTTCTTCTTCTTCTTCTTCTTCTTCTTCTTCTTCTCTGGCCAGGCCGACCGTCTCAATGTGAAATCACGGTTAATGCGCCGTGACAATCTGACACAACGCACAGTCCAGGCCCGGCTCCATCTGGTTTCAATTTAATTTGGTCAGAGAAGTGGAGGGAGGGGGAGGAGGGGGGGATGGAGGGATGGAGAGATGAAGGGATGGAGGACTGGGTGCCTTTTGGAAGGAGGGGGGACAAGATGAAAGCTTGGCGTGTTATTCTCCACCCAATCGTCTCACCATCCTTCATTCTTGCCAATTTGCCCTCTCGCCTCCTCACATGAAGCATTACCACCCCGCAAACACACACACACACACACACACACACACACACACACACACACACACACCAAAAAAAGTCTAAAAATGATAGTTGGTCGATCAAAGGTCTCGAAAACTAGTTTTAAGATCTAAAAGGGGAGCAGGCCATTGGCTCATTAAGACCATTAGTGTGTGTGTGTGTGTGTGTGTGTGTGTGTGTGTGTGTGTGTGGACACAGGAGAGGTTGAGCAAAGAGTTAATGGGGACATCTTCTCGCAGACGGAGGAATGAGAGCGTTACTAAACGGCGGACCTGTTAAAAGCAATTTTCCTAATTACGGGGACGGAGCGCCCGGTCGCGGAGACGGAAAGTGTTAAAGTCTTTAATGTGAGGAACTAACAGGCCTCGCTTAGGCCTCGCTTAGGCCCGGCTTAATGACTTAATGGAGGCAATGATCTGAGGAGAGCCACATGTGTGCTCACGGTGACGGATCCTCAGCTTTTGTTTCATTCCCTCTTCCACCGATGTCCGTGCAGGCGACCAAAAAGAAGGATCGTGACCACGTTGAAGGAAATGAAAGCGTGTTGCAGAAGAAACAGACTGAACACTACGGTAACCGTGCGCGAAAATCCCCCCGCGCCTATTATCGGACAAAAAAAACAAACAACGTTTCCTTATTTATCTCTGGAACCACATGGTTGTTTAACTTCATTTAATTTGCTACAATACCGCAACCCTTGTGGGAAGATACATGTGGTGTAAAACATAGTTAAAGTAACCGTTAAGTTTAAGTATTTACGTAAACTCCGTCGACTCTGTCGACTTCTACGGCGGACCGTAAGGGTTCATTAAATCCTTAATAAGTACCCTTTACAAAGTCAGAGTTCACTAACAAACACATCTCAGTGACTCTACGGGCTTGTGGGAGTGTACACATAAAGTATAAGCATGATAGACCCCTATTAGTACCTGAAAAATCACAAAACAGGTGGAGCAGGTCCCAGAGGCTTCCTCCTCGTCTCACGTTTCCACGCCATAGAGCAAGATACTGAAATTCCTTCATAACACCCCAATGCTTAGTTTTTTTTCTTCTTTAGGTCCTAATTTTTCCAAAAAGGTGTGTTATTAGTGTGTGGGCTGTTATTAAGGTCCTGAACCAAAAACTCGGGGACCGCTCAAGGAGGCATTTTTGGGGAATCTTGCTGGATGTTCATAGATATAGATAATTTTTATTTATTTTTTAAATATATATATTTTTTAAATAACACAACTATTATATCTCATAGGAGGTTCATACGACGTGAACACTACTAGAACACAGAAGAAGGGAAGTGCCCCCCATATGGAGCTTATATTAAAGACTTATTTTGATCCTAATTGTGTCGTCCGAATTTCCACATTTTGTATTGCTATGTCTTTGTTTATATGTCTGAAATAAAGTTAAACAAAGAGATTTTAACGTTTGGTTCTCTGATTTAAAACAGGTCAGTGAACGCCTCTCTGGTGGATCTAAAAGAGTGTAAAGGAGACGACTGAGCGTCCTCACTAGGACACTAGTCCTTTAGCTTAGTGAAGGAGACGTGAGGTCATGTGACCGGGGTGGAGACTAATGTTAGCTTCTGCAAAAATAATAAAAGAGGTGTTCACCTGTGAAGATTTTCTTGATGAACAAAACATTTAGAACATCATAACTTTCTGTTTGCCACAGAAGTTATTTTCTGCAATAATCCAAAATCCAACGGACGAGTCTCATCGGCTTTTTGTGGAGGAAACCAGCGTGACGCTAACTTCCAAAAATACACAAAGCTTTCTATTACTTAACAATAAAGCATGTCAGCATATTTGGCTCATTTAAAAGTTTTAATTTGATAGTTTTTAGCCGTTAAAGACACTTGAAGCTCTGCTTCTCTTCAGTCTGCATCAAACCGTTCTCAGAGTAACTTCTCTCCGTTTACCCTTCCTCACCTCCTCCTCTTCACCTCTTCACCTCCCAACAATTCACCAAAAACGACAGAAACTCCCCAGACCTGCTGCCGCGGAGCCGAGCGCCCGATCCCCGAGGGCCGAGGGCCCGCTCGCCGTGCAGCTGCAGCAACATGCCTTGTTTCCTCGCGGAGGTCAGGAATGCTGCACGTCTGTCCTCTTCCCGGTGGGAGGAGATGGAATAGGCCGCAGAGATCGGGTGAGATCCCGTCATCCATCACGGCCCTCCCGCCTCACCCCAGATTTACACCCCAAGACCGTCTTTATAGACTGCCGCTCGCTGTCAGCCGCTAGTGAAGGGATCAGAGAACGCACCGGAAGGAATTAGTTCCCGTCAGCTCTCATTTATGATGCCTTTAACTAGTCGAGTTGAGAGGAGGCGGCTTCCTCTCAACGCCGCCGAGTCAAATACGCTCAGCCCCGTTTCCATCGGAGGTTATCGGGTCAATAAAGAACCCGGCGACCTCGACCCAATCATAAAGCGGTCAATGCGGGAGAGGCACAGATTGATTAAGTTCATAACTCGATTTGAGCCGCGCGGACGATAAAAATGGGAACGAGTATAAATCTAATGCGAGGACGTAATCCAGGGAGGAAATCAAAATGCAAAGTAGATGTTTTTTAACGGCGCCTTTCTTTATCGGCCCTTTTAGACCGGATGACTATTGATGTCTTTGATCCGCGGCTTTCAAACCGGACGGTTGAACCCGAGGAGTCTGAGCCGGCGGTACGGTTTCTACATCCTGTCGTGGAGGTGGAGGTCACCTGACCTCGTCTTATCACGCGCGCTCATCAGATCCCTCTCCGCGTTGTTTATGCTTTCCGGGGGGCAAAGTCGACCCAAATCAGCTCTTATCAGCCGGCTCTATGGAAGCCACATGGCGGCCCCGCTCTCTGAATTAGGCTCCCCTAACCGTGGGCTCCGGCTACCTCCACTTATTCAATTAAAGGGGTCAAGAGTTGATGGCGCTAATTCTGCCCAGTGGTGAAGTCTTCTTTGGGGATTTTCTTTTTTGATAAATGTGCTTAAATCCAACGTTGCAAAGGCTTTGGAACATAACCAGAAGTAATCCGATAAGCGAGCCGGCACTTAGGAGCTCAAAGGAGGGAAACTCACGATGAAGTGAACCGATTTCCTCCGAAGAAAAATAAACTGTGACAATCATGTTTGTTATTAAAGTCGCAGTGAAACGGAAGTCACAGCGTCTTTAGCGTCTTTAATGTGACGATGCTCCGTCAGACAGATTCAAGTCAAATCCCTCGCGTTTGATTGGACCAGACTGTGATTGATGAACATATGTAATGATATTATTGAGTTTAACTTGATTGGGACTAACTCACGTAAGCGCACTTCATATTTGAGCTTTCCAGGAAGAAAAGAGGATTTGGGGTTCAATATAAAAATACAAGGTAATGTATTGTTTTGCATATAATTATTATTATAAGGACCACAACGTTTTCTGTTTAATGCTACACTGTTAGTGTAGCATTAGCGTAGCATTAACTCAACAACACACAGTGAGTCTTTTCTCGCTCACATTACAACGTGCGGTGAATCAGTTGATGACTGATGGTCATGTGACAAGAGTGTGTGTATGAAGCATTCATTTAGCGGCTGGCTAGTTAGCTAGCTAGCTCGCTAATTCAACCTTGTTTTCATGCTACAGTCACAGAACATAGCATGCTGACTATTAATGAGTCTACACTGTTGTTTGTTTGGTTACATCTTAGCACTATTGTTTGTTTTGTTTACTTTGTTAGTTAATTTTATATTATTCTATTCTATTTATTTTGTATTCTATTTTATTGCTTCTGTAGCGAGAAACTGTCCACTAGCGGGATTAATAAAGTATCTATCTATCTATCTATCTATCTATCTATCTATCTATCTATCTATCTATCTATTAACATTTGTGAATAAATGTGTGTGCTCGGGATTAGCATTAGCTAGATGCATGCTAGTGACTAGCATTAACATGCTAACTGAAAGTGTAACTGCTACTCGCATATGTATAACACAACATGTAGAATTCAATATGTTGCTCTACAATTGTCCATAATGCATCAACAACACTAATAAATACACACAAATGCACTGCACTGGTTTAGCTGCTCTTTAAGCGCCGTTAAAGAACCTATGAGCCTCTGGTATTAAAGATATACTTTGTTCAGTCCTGATATTGTTGACTACAATACAAACATACAAACTCTATGATCCTCTGCACAGAAATACGGTGCACTGGTGTTAAATCCAGCTGACCTCATGGTAACACGTGTATGCCCACACACACACACACACACACACACACACTGATGGTGCCCATCATCCAACCTGGCAGATGGCTGGTAGCTCGAACAGCTTTCTGGTGTTTAATTATGATCATAATCAAGGGAAATAAAGATCAATTAAAGCGCAAGTGAAACTAATGAAACGCGAGGGGCCATGAGCATCCGGACAGTTGTTCCCCCAAAAAAATGGT
Source organism: Myoxocephalus aenaeus (assembly GCA_038501785.1). NCBI lineage: Eukaryota > Metazoa > Chordata > Actinopteri > Perciformes > Cottidae > Myoxocephalus > Myoxocephalus aenaeus. The sequence continues at coordinate 15,357 of JBAMJR010000598.1, forward strand.
CCTCATAATAAATGCAAACTGAGTCCTACAGTCAGATAGCATTAGCATGTGTGTAATGTATTCCAGATTCATATCTCAGTTATAATCTGCAACACTCACACGTAGATGAGCGTTCCTCTCTGAAGCTGATGGAACACAATAATGATGCAATATGAAAAGAAGTTTGCTGCAGATTTGGAACACAGAAATGAACACATTTAGCCGGCGTGAGAGTCCCTTTGTGACCACAGGTGACGCTCGGGCCTTCATCCTTCTCTTAAAGATTCAGGAGAAGTTTGAAGATCCCCAATTTTAATGCATATCCTGCATTTATTTCCTGTTCCTTTACTCCTCAGAGAGGGAAATAGCCGGAGCAGCATGAGGCACTGGCAACCGTTCAACTGCCTTTCACCAAGCTGTGTGTCGTACTGCAGGACGGGAGGAGGAGGAGGAGGAGGAGGAAGAGGAAGAGGAGGAGGAGGAGGAGGAGGCCCGAGAAGACAGATGCCACCACTGTGGCTGTTGCATTGTGGGATATTAATAGTCCGGAGCCACATTGTGCCGGCCTTATTGGAAATGTGAGCGCCGGCGTGCCGCGGCTCCGTCACACGCTAGCTTCAAAATGAAAAGAGCAGGGGTGTGAAAGTAAATAGATCCGGTCGGAGGAGACTTCCATTCCCACTGAGAGGGAAGTTCTGCATTAATACGGAGTGGTTATGATTATGAAAGCACGAGTCCAGAGCGGCTGCTTCTGAAGCTGCAAAAATCCTCCACACACGTCAAAATATCACGTTATCTAGAATTAATACTCTTTCTTATTTTAACGACCGACCAGCGGCCGATAACAAGTCACTAATAGTTTAAAACACTCGATATCATGCGGGGGATTATATTTCCTGGTTGGTATATTTTATTTTCAGTGCAGCCCTGGGTGCAGAGCGCCTTGCGGCAAAGAAAACACAAAGCTGTGCATCATTCTTCAGCTGCAGTGGCAATGACGAACGACTTAACAATATTATCCCGAACAAAAAGCAGGGTAATTAGTGACATTTCCTCTTAAAGTCCGGTGTCGCTGTGCTGTTTTCTGGGCTCCGGTTCACAGCGGTAATGACACTAATTCATCTTCTCAGAGACGGCCGGCGCGCCGCAGCTGATTGAATCACGCTGGAGCGAAACCGAGCCGTCTGTGGAACGAGAGCAGAGGAGGAGTGTGTGGTTGTTACAGCCGGAGAGCCGTGCTGCAGGAGGCTCGCCTTCCAGTGCCGAGCTCGTGGGACGAGCAGAGAAACGCAACATACCGTAAAAGTCGGGTTACAAGCCGCTCCTACCTCCGGTCAGTGCTGCTAGCTAGCGCTGCTGCTGCTAGCTAGCGCTGCTGCTGCTACTGCCCACGTCCCCTCTGCCCAAGTCGGGTGTGGAGCCTGGTCCCGCTACCTTCGGTGGTTTTCGGGGAGCTAGCGGAAGTTAGCGGGGAAGTAACGGAGCGCTAGCAGGAGCCCCAGCTGGCTACAGCGGGGAGCTAACGGGGACACTGACCGAAGGGAGTAGCGGCTCGTAACCCGACGTTTACGGTAACCTAAAAAACAAACATTTCATGACTCATCGGGGCGGATTGTTTTTTCGTCTTGTGCATTTCCTTCACTAGTTATAGTTTGGCAATTTACAGATTTGGATGTTGCGTTCGATGTTCCATACCAACATGCGTTTAAGTTCGCTAAAACAGGAAGTGAGGTCTGCAGACGCAAAGACGCAGGAAATGATTGCCTCATTCGCGTATCGCTCAAGCGAGAAACGGGTGTAAACCTCGACCCGTCCAGAAATGATATCATCTGTGATATGAACATATGAAAATATTTAAATCATTCACACAGATTAAAGCTTTCATCCGGAGCTCTTTATTGTTTCTTCTCCGTCTCTCGGTGCGTCATAAAAGGTGTTTTTTCGTACATCCCGACATGGCGGCCCTGAGATGTCCCTCGCGGGCCCCCTTACACATCGGCCCCGGCAGCCTGAATAATTCAACCACGCGCCGCCGCCCCGTGCACACTGTTTGGAAAATGCAGTAATGAGAAAAGCTATAAAACGCCTCAACGGGCTTCGCTGCTGAACAAAAAGAAAAGAGTCTTAAATAAGAGACACCGAAGAAGACAGCTTACTGTTTTTTTTTACCAACGATTTACTGTAAATGGGAGGCGCCGCAGAAACCACAAAGAAGAAGAAAACAACTTCAAAAGGCGACCTGCATATTTTCACCCAATTAGATATCTAGTGTTACGTGTGAGGTGCGATGGCCGAGCGTCCTCTGGCAGAACAAAGGAGCCGGCGTCTCGTCCGCTTCATCGGCAGCGACTTCAGAGGTGTAACCGGCGAGCTGCTGGGGGGAAGCAGGGGAGCTGGCAGGAGTTCAGAGGAGCTCTGACAAGGAAACCAGGTCTGCTCAGGTCTGGGATCCGTTCATCCCCTCCTCCTCGCCGTGTAATCGTTCTCATGTTTCAGCTAATTTCACATTTCCAGAGAGAGGAAAGGGATGAAGGGAGGGAGGAAAGGAATTTGGCAGTTTGAGGGAGTCACACCCTCAGACTTTGATATTTTGGTTGATGTCATTCTGAATGGATTTGGGAGCATTTTAAGGCGGTTCCACCACAAAACCTCCGGGGATCCGGCACTATTATACCACTTACTAAATATATATTTAGTGTTATTTTAATGGAAACTTCCTCAACTGAACGCTAGAATTTTAATATTAATTAATAGTAATAGTAGTCGGCCTAATAGTCAAATTAATATATATATATATATATATATATATATATATATACATGTTTATATATATATATATATATATTTTTTTTTTTTTTTTAAATATATTTAAAAAAAAATATATATATATATATATACCACTTACAAAATATATATTTAGTGTTATTTTAATGGGAACTTCCTCAACTAAATGCTCCGGTGTCGAATTAATATATATATATAATTTTTTATATATATATAAAAACAATATATATACATGTTTATAAATATATATTTATATATATATATAAACTATATATATATATAATTGTATATATATACACATTTGTTTTTATCTATATATATATATATATATATATATATATATATATATATAAATATATTTAAAAAAATATATATATATATGTATTTTTTTCATCAAAACTGTGAAAGGAATCCACAGCAAGCATTTCCAGTGTTTTCCGTCCCAGGACTCATGACATCAGCACCTCCTCCTCTCGGCATCGGGCCGGCGGTCGGAAACCCGTCCAAGAGGAGCGGCGCGCTACAATGTTGCAAAAAGAAAAACACTTTTTCAAGGTCTTCCATCTAATGTTTCCTTTGGTGAGTCTCCTGCCGGATCAGGGTGCATGATGGGAAACCCGACGAGGTGTGCTCGCCGTTCCCATCGGGCCGAGCCCAGAAGCGGCGCCTCCCTCCGCAGACGTGACGTAGCCTCCGACCGTCGACTCGCTCGTGGGTGAGCGACTTGGCCGGCGATGAAAGGGCGGCTCAACGTGGTTATGAAGTCATGTAGTCACGTTACGGACGCTGTGGCTCTTCTATTGTTCCAGATAAGTCAAATTAGCTCTCGAGCAGATAACAATGACAACTTTCTTTCTTTGTGTTTTTTAGGATCCTGATTAGTTTTCATAGACATAACAGGCGTCGTCATTATGAAAACATACAACTACATTTCCCACGTTGCCTCACAATAAACCTTTTATTGCCTTGAGACAGAAGGAGTCAAGGTTAATGCAGAAAGAAGATTCAATTGAAGATTTAATCGGATCTCTGAAAGATTTCAAAATTCTGCAGTATCTTTGCATGTTAGCCGTGGATATGTTTACGGTTGGGGGTCTGGCATCGGGTGAGTGGCCCACAAAGAAGGAGATGCGCGTGTGGTGTTTTGTCTTCATTTCATTTCCTGGTTCGGTTTCGAGGTCAAAACACAGAACATGAGGGTCTGATTGCGGGTGCTGGATAATAAAATAAAATGAAAATACTAACAGTTTGATGTTTGAATCCTCTGATGCGTTCACTGTGGAGGAATATGTCAACAATATCCATTTAAAACGTATTTCCTGAAGTACCTTCATCTTAAAATATATGATGAAATGGCCCAAAATGATCACTTTAAAGTCGCTGCCGTCACTACCTGTCTGAACAGTGCATGTTCTGGCTGGACCGGGTCTGTGTAGGCCTCTGCTGCGGCTCTGGCCCATAAGGCCCATAAGGTTCATAAGGTTCATAAAGTTCATAAGCCCATAAGGTCCATAAGGCCCATGAGGCTCATAAGCCCATAAGGTCCATAAGGCCCATAAGGCCCATAAAGCCCATAAAGCCCATAAGGTCCATAAGGTTCATAAGGCCCATAAAGCCCATAAGGTTCATAAGCCCATAAGGTTCATAAGGTTCATAAGGCCCATAAAGCCCATAAGGTTCATAAGCCCATAAGGTTCATAAGGCCCAAAAGGCCCATACGGTTCATAAGGCCCAAAAGGTTCATAAAGTTCATAAAGTTCACAAGGTTCATAAGCCCATGAGGTTCATAAGGCCCATGAGGCCCATAAACCCATAAGGGTCATAAAGTTCATACGGTTCATAAGGCCCAAAAGGCTCATAAGGTTCATAAGGCCCAAAAGGCCCATGAGGCCCATAATCCCATAAGGTTCATAAAGTTCAAAGGTCAGTGATGTAAAGTTGTTGATTAATAAACAGACAAACATGAATCTCCTGACTCGTTCCCAGACGGTGGACTCTGGTGCATCCCGACCCGGTGACCCACATCGTGGAGCGTGCATGAGGAGCGTGCACGAGGGGCGTGCACGAGGCTCCTTGAAGACAATGTCCGTGTTTCAGGATGCGAGTCACGGCCCTGTGGGGAGAACAATAGAAACATCGATACAGTGACATCATAACAGGGCTTTAACTCTTCGTAATACAGATGTTTCACATACAGATTCATTTGCTAGCTGCAAAGCTAACTGCTACGTGGTTTTCTTTAATTTAGAGCTTATTTGGCAGTTGCTGTTTGTTTGTTTTGGGTGCAGTACAAACAAAACCTCTCCTGCTGGGCGTTGCATAGAAGCTTGTAAATACCATCACTCTTCACAATCAGTTAAATCCTTCAGCAAACACACTTCCCCTGAAGTGAGGCTCCAGTGGGGGGCCTTTAGAGAACCTTTAGAGAACCTTCAGAGAGCTCCTCTGAAGCATTACCCATCAGCCCCTCCGCTCTCAGAGGGCTAATCCCAGGGGGCGGATACGTTGTCTGCTTCGCGTTAATGGGGGATTACACGTGTTAACATCTATCCCGCGCTGCGCCGGCCAAAGGGGGTCCGCCGTGGGGGTTTAGCATATGAATAAGGAATCAGGGCCGAGTGAATGGAGGCGATGGGAGAGTGAGAGCTGCCACTCGAGGAGGAGCGATTAGGACCGGACACAAAGAAGGAAACTCTCCGGGAGGAAACCACCGCTGTCGGGTGAACGACTTCCTCGGATTCGGCTCCGGGTTTTAAGCTTCCTCGTGTGGCCTTCAGGGCCTTCAGTTGATTACAGGAACGCCGAGAATTCTGCATTTAACATTTTGGATCATGAGATCAAATGCACCATGAAAGAAGAACCCAATTGGACTCTGGAGCTCCTTTAAGTAACACAAATCCTCTACAGTTGTTTTTAAAGACCACATATATTCATAGAAAGTCCAAATCAACAATGTTCACATAAGTTGTGCTGTATGTTTATTAATAATAATAATAATAATAATAATAATAATAATAATAATAATGTTATTTGTATAGAGCTTTAAAAGGTACTCAAGGCACTTTACATGGTAAAGACAAACAATAGAAGCAAGAGAGATGACAATAGTGGGAAACACAATAAAAACATAATGAACTAGCATCACAGGTTAAAAGCAGATTTAAATAAAAGAGTTTTAAGAGTTAATATTATTAGTCAACTCGCTATTGAAGCCTGCACATCATGCAGCGGCTCGGATGACAGTCATCCTCATCTTCATCATCACCATGTCACATTCCTTAACACGCAAAAGGTTCAGGCAACAAAACGTCTGCAGCTTTAAGAGTTTGTGTTAAAACCACAGAAGAGTCATTACTGAAGGACACCGGTTGGGTGTCAGACGGTGAGCTTCCATCCTCCAGACCTCCTGGTTCAGGATTATGTGCAAAACATCGACTAATCACGGCTCATTGTATTTCCCAGCATGCTTTATTCCACAATAACACGTTGGGATGAGACCTCAGGACTTGTATTCTGCAGAGTCCTTCACTGTTTATTCATAGCAGACTGGACCACATATTGTAGTGTTTATATGTATATTAGCTATAATATTTATAACATATATATACACTACTGTTCAAAAGTTTGGGGTCACTTAGAAATCTCCTTATTTTTCAAAGAAAAGCACTGTTTTTTTCAACAACGATAACATTAAATTAATCAGAAATACACTATACATTGTTAATGTGGTAAATGACTACCGTAAAAGTCGGGTTACAAGCCGCTCCCACTTCCTGTCAGTGTCCCCGCTGTAGCAAGCTAGGAGCGCTACTGCTAGCTCTGCTGCTAGCGCTGCTGCTAGCTCTGCTGCTAGCCCCCCGCTGCTGCTGCTACTGCCCGCGTCCCCTCTGCCCAAGTCGGGTGTCGAGCCGGGGCTGGTCCCGCTACCTTCGGTGGTTGTCGGGGAGCTAGCGGAGAGCTAGCGGAGAGCTAGCGGAAGTTAGCGGGGAACTAGCGAGCATGAGCGCTATCTGGCTACAGCGGGGAGCTAACGGGGACACTGACCGAAGGTAGTAGCGGCTTGTAACCCGACTTTTACGGTATTCTAGGTGGAAGCATCTGGTTTTTAATGAAATATCTACATAGGTGTATAGAGGCCCATTTCCAGCAACTATCACTCAGTGTTCTAATGGTACATTGTGTTTGCTCATCGCATAGAAGACTAATGGATGATTAGAAAACTCTTGTGCAATTATGTTAGCACAGCTGAAAACAGTGATGCTGGTGAGAGGAGCTATAAAACTGTCTTCCTTTGAGCTAGTTGAGTATCTGGAGCATCACATTGTGGGTTCATTATACTCTCAAAATGGCCAGAAAAAGAGAACTTTCATGTGAAACTCTCCAGTCTGTTCTTGTTCTTAGAAATGAAGGCTATTCCATGCAGGGAACTGAGAAGAAACTGAAAATGTGTTTGGGTGACCCCAAACTTTTGAACGGTAGTGTGTATAATAATCATCATATTTATAATATTTATATAATAATTCTACATCTCAGTGATGAATCCTTCTCAACGGCTTTATGAACCAAAAGCCCGTTTCCTCTCGTCTTTCAGCGTCGGCTTTCCAAAAAACCCTAAACCCTAAACCACGAGCCGCGTCAGATCGCTGAGCCTCGTGGTTCTGGTTCTGGCCCCGGTTGTTTAATTTGGAGGACATGTTGTGTTTTATGTCGTCACATCAACCAGCTGATTAAAGTTATTCCCCAGAATAACTCAATAGCCTCAGCGTGGCCTCGAGGTTTCACGAGGAATAAAAAAAAACACAGAAATCTATTTTCCACCGCCTAGTTTCTGATGAGAGTTTCTTCTCCAGAACCCGGGAGGCGGTGGAGTCGAGTCCCGCCGCCGCGGTGCATTGACATGCAGCGCGGACGCCGCACCGCTCCCCGAGAGCGAGGTGTTTATTTCCTGAAGGTCAGGCCTTTTGTGTGGAGAAACTTCTTGCCAGATGAGATAGGGGAGTAAATTGCAGATCTATCATCCCTCCCTCCCTCCCTCCTCCCTCCCTCCATCTCCACACCGTCCCTCATTCTTGGCATTCTCTCCTCCTCTTCCCTTTTTCTTTCTTCTTCTCACATTTTCATCCTCGTCTCCGGCCGCTTGTATTCCAAACCACCGTCTCCATACTCTTTGTGCATGAACCCTCCCCTCTCTCTCTCTCTCTCTCTCTCTCTCTCTCTCTCCATCTCCTTCGGCGTGTGAAATCAACGGAGTAACCGTTGGCACCGCCGGTGATTTATGGCTCCCTCTGAGCGGACCCTTATCAGGTGCAGGCAAGGCTCTCTGTGCTGCTGCATGCGCCTGAATGACAATGGAGAGCCGGGCGCATTAAACCCCCACACCTCGCATTCTGGACACCGCAGATTACATCTGGCGCCTTGATTTATGGACGCCATTTTGGCTCCTGAGAGGGACACGAAGGGGAGTTTGGAGGTGGCAGTGGGAGGAGGAGGGGGGTCTGCACTCGGCCAACATCATTTCAGAACCTGGTGGAGGTGTGTGCTTTATTTATATGCATATGCGTGTGTGTAAAAGCCCACGTGTGAACAGTATTTATATGCATGTGTGTGTGTGTGGATAGGAAGGTGTCGTCCATCATTGTGTCGGGAGCTCTTCCTCTGCACAGATATTGACAGTGTGGGATGTTGTGCAGCTCCGTGAACGTTAACCGCTCCGGATTAGAGCGAATAAAAGTGCGTCTGCAGCCTCCAGTGGCCGGAGACGCCGAGGAAACGCAGAGAATAACGCGGTCAGAAGATAAAACCGCCAGGCAAGAGTTTGCCAAAAGTGTAAAATCATCTCGGTGAGTGAATCATCGCGTCTCTGCAGATCAGAACTGTTGTTTGGGAGGATTATTTAAATGCAGAGCAACGTGTGAGCTAATGTAATTAACGGGCAACTATCACAGCTGCAGGTCTTCATGGGAGAGCGGTAATGATGTAACCCAACACATTAAATGAGAGGAAATGAGCATCACATCTCAGACTTAAACAGGCGTTTTGCATTCGTCACTTTTTATCGCGTCACGTCAGTCTGCTGAGGTCGCGGCTTCGTAAAGATATGAATTGTAATTATAAATTAACGTGAAGGGAGGAAGAAAAACACCCTGACGCCTTCACAAAATAACAGACGAGCCGCTCCGTCTGCTGCGCGTCTTCCTACACATGCGTTTGTATTCAGCCCTTTATGGCGCCTTAAAGATAAGATCAACAACGGTTAGGGATTCTGAATGGAAGTCGCACGCCTATAAAAGTAGAGCAGCGGGAGGAAGATTGAGTTTAATAAAGCAAGATGTCGAGGCCTCAGAAAGATGATAATAACAGAAGCTGAAGATGAAGCTAAGACTAAAGCTAAGCTCATAAAGCTTTACGGCGTGCATCAGGATGTGACCTTTCTAGTCTCCCGCTCGGCGCTCGGGGTTCGCTTCCCTTCAACAACAGCTGGGAATAAATGTAAATATACATGTAAATGTCATTCTGCAGACGGGGGGCTCCGCAGTTTTATTTTTTTCTGTTCCCATATAAAGAAAGTAGATTGTAAATTACGTTTGAGCTTATTTGAAGTATCACGAATACGTTTGTAGGCAAACAAACAAACAAAGGACTTTCACTCTGGAGGCCGATGTTCATGTCTCCCTGAAACCAAAAGTCAAACGTTGAATTATTTTAATTTACTTTTAATACTTAACATACTTCATTTACACAAGTTACATTAATATAACAAAAACAGAATAATCTTATTTTAACCCAAACCCATGAAGCGTTTCTTTAAAGTAGTTTGAATTCACGTTAATGTGTGAAAGCGGAGAACCGAACGCCTGGTTATTTGTATTTATTTGTTTATTTTGCAGGTTAATGCACAACAATCAACAGTTAAACTGTAAATTAGCCAGAGAGGCTAATTTTTCCAAGGCAGATTTTTGAAGGCATCTTAAAATTACACAATTAGGAAACATAACAAAAATAAGATTCAACTTGAAACTTTACTTATTTTAATTTAGATACCTAACTTAATGTACGTACCTTAATTTAATGTGCGTATCTAAATCTTCATTGTAACCCAAACCTGTGAGGTTTTACTCAACCAAACTAAGTAGTTGAACTTTAAACACTGACTCATTTTTATTTACGCATTTAACTAAGATTACGTAACACACATTATTGTTTTAAGACAAACCAAGAGGTTTAACTAAAGCTAACCAAGTAGGTTTGTTACATGTTGTTGTGTTTAGTTTTGCTATGAATCAAATTGCTAACTTGCTTAAAACTGGAGAAAATAATTTTCACTTGAAACGCAGATGAGAAAACAGTTCAGATGTTTTGTTGGAGACGTGGTTGAACGGCGAAGCTCCCTTTTGCCGGTTTTCCCTGAACTCACCACGGCCACCACAGTGTTTACATGCAGGAGAATATAAAAGTAGTTGTTGTCATATTTTTGGCGACACCCTTTTGGCTCATTTATGTCTCGTCATGTAACTTATAATGTTCTGTGGAAACTGAAATAAAGGTAAGATGTGTATGCGTTTAATAAAATCACATCAGATTCTGGTTTCACGTTCATTTTATATCAGTTATTATAAGAAACACGTGGAGCCAAAGCATTGCTCAATGCAGGGAAATAAAATAAAATATCTCACTGTGAAAATTATAATTGGTACTTGACAAAAATGGGAAAATGTATGATTTAAGACATTTATTTTTATGAAATGTACTCTGTGTGTGTGTGTGTGTGTGTGTGTGTGTGTGTGTGGTGGCGACGTGGGCGGCTTCCCATCCAAATGGGTCTGTGTGAAGACTTTAAGTGAGAGGTTTCTCACACAGACACACACAGAGTGAGAAACCTCTCTGACTGGTTTCAAACCTCTGAAGACGTGGAAGACTAAAAATGTTCACTTCCCACAAACGTCCTCACTCTGGAGGTCTAACACACGGTCCTCAGAACGGCAGTTCAACGGACCACACACACACACACACACACACAAATAATCACATGTATTCATTTTCAAATGTTGATTTATTTGTTACGTAACTTTCGTAGTTATGTTAACCCAAACGTCCTTCTGTTCATCCTGAGGAGACAAAAGATTATCTTGAAGAATGTTCGCACGTAACGAGCTGAAAAAACACGTTTTGCTGGAGTATAGGAGGAAAAATGTGTACTTTTCTTTTTAAGCTATCATGCAAACCGTTGTTTAACGATACGTTACAAACACACACACACACACACACACACACACACACACACACACACACACACACACACACACTCACACACACATGCACAGAGGTAATAAACACTGACACACTTCAGCCACGGGGATAATAAATACTCACCAAGAAGGAATCGTCTAATCCAAATGATGAGCATTGTGTAAAAAATACACAACCACATATGGAAACACAAATATAACAACACACACACACACACACACACACACACACACACACACACACACACACACACACACCTAAAGGGCACCAGACAGGACTTGGACACTGTCATGGGTCCACACATCAAATGAGTCAAACAACAACAATAACAACAAGAGTCGGGGCTCTGCAGCAGCTGAGGAGGGTGTGTGTGTGTGTGTGTGTGTGTGTGTGTGTGTGTGTGTGTGTGTGTGTGTGTGTGTGTGTGTGGGATAATAAAAGAGTGTGGCGCAGAGACAGGAAGAATAAAGGTGGAGTATTCACACATGTACTTTTACCACGGTCACAAAGGAATGTCTCATCTCATTGGCTCCAACAGGTTTAGTCGTCTTCAAAAACACTTTTTTTGTTCTATTTGTTTACACATTTTAAATAATCCCATCCAATCAGATCATTTGACCCAAATGAAATGATGTGTGGATCATTTTCTAGTGGCTTCAGAGGGGCTTTCTCTCAATTTAGAGACTTTTGCAGCTACAAAATCGCTCGGATTTTTGCATTTTTAATCTAGCTAATCATGCTAGTTTCTCATCTTTAATTCCTTAATATAAGTGGTTTTCTTGCTCAATAATTGTGATATATCTAAATCACCAATCTGAACACAGACATGACAGCTGTGGATTAAAGATCGTAACGCAGAATCCCTCAAAAGAAACGTCGTTTAAACACAAACAGACCAGAATTGATATATTTTCAGACACTTCACATTAATACAAGTGTATACAAAGACACACACACACACAGAGCCACACAGTGTTAACCAAACATGTGCCAAAGCAGCAGCAGCAGCACACACTCTCCCTCTCATTCCATGTGAAAGGCCCACTTGTAATGCCATCACTCTCAAAGTCAATTCCTGCACTTTTGCTCCTATAATCCCAATTACAGCACTCATTCAGCGTGATGGATAATGCCTCTCGCCGCGCCCACGGAACACAATTTGGCCGCTGTACTTTGGGGGTGGGGGCACCTAAGAGGAGAGCCGGTCCACACATCATTCCTCAGCTTCGGTTTACGGGGCTCGCAGGAGGAGGAGGCTGTGAATGACTTCTGGGGGAGTTGATTTGGGCCAAAATGGACTCTCGTTTCCAGAGGGGATCTGGTCAAAAACACACAAACAGAGAGGAAGGGGGGAGTGTAGAGAAATGATAAGATATGAAGCGAAGAGAGACTGTTTTCAGAAAGTAAGACCAGGATCAGGGGTTTGATTTAATGTGAAATACGTCTCACACACACACCACTGAACTGTAGCGCTCTTTATACACTGAGCAGTACTGGTATCATATGTGTGTGCCTTATTTTTATTTATTTATTATGTATGTGTGTGCCTTATTTTTATTTATTTTTTACCTTAGGTTTATTGTAATTCTGTGTGTTAGGAGGACCCAAAATAAGCTTCTCACAGGTTTCATACACATTCTGACCAGTGGATTTCCATGACTTTAAACCAAATGTCCATTACAAACATTTAGTGAAATCTGGGTGTAAACAGTAAAAAGTGAGTAAATTTAGTATTTAAACTAACAATGAGAATACAAAGCATACAGTAAACCTTAAATGACTCAAATGAATGAGACAATAGTTTGATTAAAAGAATAAACATTTATATAGATGCCTGTATGTATGCCTGCTTATATTCTGAGTCTTTCTTTTAAAAGCATATTCATTATTTCAAACTCAGCGTAAATAAACGTCATGAACACATGAATATAACACATTTACATGACTTTTACTAAACCTTTGGGGATTTTTTTTTTTTTAAAGGACTTTTCCAGGCCTGGAAATAACCATTTTAAAACTCCATGACTTTTCCAGGTTTTACCCTGTGAGTAACTGTCTGTTATCTGTGCATTTGACAATAAAAGAAATTAAATAAATCTTGAATCTTGAATCTCACTCTTCAGGGTTTAAATGTGTAGTTCGTCCAACTGTCTGTGATTTTCAGTCTGATTTGTCGAGTGAATATTTTTGATATTGTTGTCGGCTGGTAAATATGTAAATATATATAATAAGATATATAAACAAGTTATGAGTGGCATATTAATTCACGAATGGCAGAAACATGACAGACATCATTTAGAACTATGGAAGTTCATATTTCTTACTCAAGCAGAATACAAAATAAATAAAGCACCTCCTGAAGGTCATAACTGCATCCTACCTGGAGGGATTTCATTTTACAAGTGAGGCCAAACTACAACTCCTGAAGACAAAGAAAAATTATTTGCATATATTTTGATTTCACACTTGAAATTCCAGTCCTTTCACGCATCAGGAGCATTTTTAACTCTTGTTATATTACGCAACAAAAACAGCAACTTCTTTTCTGCGCTCTTGCACCGCGAATATTAATAATAATCACGGATCAATCAGAACATGCAGAACAGACGTATTAAAATGCACACTGTACTGAAAACAACACAGGGGCTCCATCGCCGTTCTTTCACAATAAAAGCTTGTGACATACGCTCTGTCTAAGGAACTCAAAATTAATTTTCGATAATTAATTTCGATAAAATGAAACTCAATAAAATATCTGACAGTAGCTTTAGTGCTCAGTTTACATCAAAAAGATCCTTTTAAACCTTTATTTAACCATCATTTAAGTACATATCTAGATTAATAATAGTGATTTTAATGGCATTGGACATTTAAAACATCAACGTGGAGGTTCCACGTTGGGATTCTTGTCTGGTTTTAACGTCGGAGAGACGCACAGATTCAGAGTGGATCTGTTGTTGTTATTATTATTGACAACACGCTGTTATCACCAGTAAAGCACAGCCGGCAGCGTGGGGCTGAACATCTGGACATCTCATCCAATCCATCACATTTAACACGTTTAGGGAGGCGGGCTCTCTTCCTCTCTTTTGCATCGCCTCCTTTTTTCCATCGAACTTCGTCTGTTTCTTTTGTTTTGTTTTGTTCAACACAAAGATAAAGACATGTAAAGTCAGTTAGACTCTGGTGGACTCAGATGAAATGATCCAGGAGACTAAACTATGTCAGAGCGAGGGACGACGTCAAGATGTCCAGAAAGACGAGTGATGGTGGGCGGAGCCAACAAACAGGAGCGTCAGGAGGGGGAACTGTTTCCTGAACTTAAATACGTGGTTTAGTTGCCTCAACCTAACCGTTGGTTTAGTTGCCTCAAGCTAAACAACCTAACCGTTGGTTTAGTTGCCTCAAGCTAACAGTTGGTTTAGTTGCCTCAACCTAACCGTTGGTTTAGTTGCCTCAACCTAAACAAGCTAACCGTTGGTTTAGTTGCCTCAACCTAAACAAGCTAACCGTTGGTTTAGTTGCCTCAAGCTAACCGTTGGTTTAGTTGCCTCAACCTAACCGTTGGTTTAGTTGCCTCAAGCTAACAGTTGGTTTAGTTGCCTCAACCTAACCGTTGGTTTAGTTGCCTCAAGCTAACCGTTGGTTTAGTTGCCTCAACCTAACCGTTGGTTTAGTTGCCTCAACCTAACCGTTGGTTTAGTTGCCTCAAGCTAACCGTTGGTTTAGTTGCCTCAACCTAACCGTTGGTTTAGTTGCCTCAACCTAACCGTTGGTTTAGTTGCCTCAAGCTAACAGTTGGTTTAGTTGCCTCAAGCTAACCGTTGGTTTAGTTGCCTCAACCTAAACAAGCTAACCGTTGGTTTAGTTGCCTCAACCTAAACAAGCTAACCGTTGGTTTAGTTGCCTCAAGCTAACCGTTGGTTTAGTTGCCTCAACCTAACCGTTGGTTTAGTTGCCTCAAGCTAACAGTTGGTTTAGTTGCCTCAACCTAACCGTTGGTTTAGTTGCCTCAAGCTAACCGTTGGTTTAGTTGCCTCAACCTAACCGTTGGTTTAGTTGCCTCAACCTAACCGTTGGTTTAGTTGCCTCAAGCTAACCGTTGGTTTAGTTGCCTCAACCTAACCGTTGGTTTAGTTGCCTCAACCTAACCGTTGGTTTAGTTGCCTCAAGCTAACAGTTGGTTTAGTTGCCTCAAGCTAACCGTTGGTTTAGTTGCCTCAACCTAAACAAGCTAACTGTTGGTTTAGTTGCCTCAACCTAACCGTTGGTTTAGTTGCCTCAACCTAAACAAGCTAACCGTTGGTTTAGTTGCCTCAACCTAAACAAGCTAACTGTTGGTTTAGTTGCCTCAACATAACTGTTGGTTTAGTTGCCTCAACCTAAACAAGCTAACCGTTGGTTTAGTTGCCTCAACCTAACCGTTGGTTTAGTTGCCTTAACCTAAACAACCTAACCGTTGGTTTAGTTGCCTCAACCTAACCGTTGGTTTAGTTGCCTCAGTCTAACCGTTGGTTTAGTTGCCTCAACATAACCGTTGGTTTAGTTGCCTCAGTCTAACCGTTGGTTTAGTTGCCTCAACATAACTGTTGGTTTAGTTGCCTCAACATAACTGTTGGTTTAGTTGCCTCAGCATAACTGTTGGTTTAGTTGCCTCAACATAACTGTTGGTTTAGTTGCCTCAACATAACTGTTGGTTTAGTTGCCTCAGCATAACTGTTGGTTTAGTTGCCTCAACATAACTGTTGGTTTAGTTGCCTCAACATAACTGTTGGTTTAGTTGCCTCAACATAACTGTTGGTTTAGTTGCCTCAACCTAACTGTTACTAGTTATTTGAAGCGTGACCATGACGTGTTTTCTTTAACTTATCGATGTTTTGTTGCCTTCAGAACTTTCATCCAAAGAGACAAAACACACAAAACCAACAGATTGAGTTTATGTCTCCTCGTTTCCTTCAACCTCTTCCTTCGTCTCCTTACATCTGTCCTCTGCTCTCCCTCTCGGTCATGAGCCCTCTCTTCCCCCCTTCCTCCATCTTTACTCCCTCTCTTCCTCCCTTCCTCCATCTTTATCCCTCTCTTCCCCCCTTCCTCCATCTTTACTCCCTCTCTTCCTCCCTTCCTCCATCTTTACTCCCTCTCTTCCCCCCTTCCTCCATCTTTACTCCCTCTCTTTTCCGCTTCCTCCATCTTTACTCCCTCTCTTTTCCCCTCTTTCCTCCATCTTTACTCCCTCTCTTTTCCCCTCTTTCCTCCATCTTTACTCCCTCTCTTCCTCCATCTTTACTCCCTCTCTTTTCCCCTCTTTCCTCCATCTTTACTCCCTCTCTTCCTCCCTTCCTCCATCTTTACTCCCTCTCTCTTCCCCCCTTCCTCCATCTTTACTCCCTCTCTTCCTCCCTTCCTCCATCTTTACTCCCTCTCTTTTCCGCTTCCTCCATCTTTCCTCCCTCTCTTCCCCCTTCCTCCATCTTTACTCCCTCTCTTCCTCCTTTCCTCCATCCTCCCTCCCTCTCCTCTCTTCCCCCTCTTCTCCTCTACTGACTCCTCTCACCTCTCCATGTAAACTTCTCCTTCATCTCTCGTCTCATCACCTCCCGGTGTGTTTTCCTACATCCCCCCAGATTCTACCCTCTCTCTCTCTCTCTCTCTCTCTCTCTCTCTCTCTCTCCCTCCCCCGTTATTACTCCCCCCCTCCGTCCCCGTGGCCGTTCCCCAGGCGGTCGGGTGCGGAGGGCGCTGGCTGGCGGGGTGATGGATGACCATTAAGGCAGCTTATTGGAAACAGTCTGATTTATGGCGGGCGCTGCCTCGGCCTAATGGCTTCATTTCTTTCTGCCGCCACATGATGTCACAGCCAAGGTCACCGCGGCAACGGCCCCCCCTTTGTTGTGGTTTTCGCTCGCTGATGACCTGAGAGGGATGGAGAGAGGGAGGGAGATGGAGGAGGGGACAGAAGGGGGTTGTGAGGTTTGTTTGTGGGAGCGAGGCTGATGTATGACTGTGGAGGTGGAGCGCAAACGCTTCAGTACAAATTTAGTTAAGTATGGAAAATGTGTTTTTACTGCTTCTCCTTCACCTCCCCCTTAAAGTCTTCCTCATCGCACTCTACCTCGCTCACTCGTCCTCTCCTCCTTCCCCTCCGCTCGGTAAATTAAAACCTCCATCTCCTCCTCTCCTTCTCCTTCATCTCTTCCCTTCCTTCCATGACAGAATACGATAAAACACACACACACTCTCTCTCTCACACACACACACACACACACACACACACGCAGCTTTACGGCCTTCCCTCAGACGGCTATTACTCACTTCTACTTTAAATGAGTGCCGTCAAATATATGGGGCCGGCCATTAAGAAGCCGATCAATAAAAATGCCGTTAGCGGGGCGGAGTAAGAAAAAAGAAAAGAAAACGTTGATATTAGTGGAGCTCAAAACAAAATATTTGATTTTACCCTCCGGTAGTTAGCGAGGCGGATGGGCGGTGTGGAGGTGTGCAGCCGGTTATTCTCATCAGGCGGGTCTCAGGAGAAAAGTCTGGACGGAGAGAGTGTCGACTTTTAGCAGCGGTTATTCAATATGAACAATATTTAATGTTTAGGAGCGATATGTTTTGATTAGCTTAGAAAAGGTTCTCGGATAAAACCTCCAAGCCTTGAGTCTAGATCTGTAGACGTTATTTACTGCACGCAGTAATCAGAAGTGTCATCTGACCACAGATTAGATTTGAGCCTCACACACACACACACTCACACACACACACACACACACACACACACACACACACACACACACACACACACACACACACACACACACCGGTGTAAACTAAAGAGAGAACGTAGAACCTCAGACCCGCCCCCCTCTGGTTTCCCGTCATGTTGCCTGCATCAGGAAGACAACGCAGAGCTACGCGTCGCTAACGGAAGCCGTGTGTAGCATGTTGTGTTTAGCATGTTGTGTGTAGCATGTTGTGTTTAGCATGTTGTGTGTAGCATGTTGTGTTTAGCATCTTGTGTGTAGCATGTTGTGTGTAGATAGTCACGTTCTGACGGATGGTCAAAGCTCGCGGCTGCAGATCTCGTGCATTTAGAGGGGAGGTATGGCGGAAACTGAAAAAATTGCGATAATTTTTTCTTCTGCAAAATTTTTTAATGGAAATAGTGTGTCAGAAAAAAAATGAAAAAGTTGTGATTTATATGGAAATGGCAAAGCAGCAGGATTATCACGCTGTCCACCAACCCGCCATCGTTAAGCTTGTAATGGACAATGTCAAGTCATCAGCGTAAAGTGAGACTATATGCTGCATTCTCTCTAATGTCCACCAGGGGCGACTCCTCTGGTTGTATAGAAGTCTATGCTTCATGTGTTAAAGCTGCATTCTCTCTAATGTCCACCAGGGGGTGACTCCTCTGATTGTATAGAAGTATTTGTTTGTTTCTGAGTTGTGTGTGTCTGTGTGTTCATGCTCCTCAGCGCTCTGTGCACGTTTGTGCACGTGTGTACCACAGAAGTGCACGTGTGTACCACAGAAGTGCACGTGCGTGGGAAACCTTTGCCCTCGTTTGTTTTGCTTAGGTTCGTTTAAGCGCCGCGGCTCGTGAGTTTTAATCGCTGTGTAAATACGAGTCTGACTTCATCCGAGTACAGACGCTCAGTGTGGACCAGTGGCTGCTGGGAACCAGAGCCCTCAGTGTGTGTGTGTGTGTGTGTGTGTGTGTCTGTGTGTTATGGTGGATGCCTTGTTTTTGACCGACCATGGACCCCCTGGGGGGTAAACCCACATCGGCTCAGTTAACGTACCTTTTTACCTTCAGAATAGGGTTCAGAAGTTGTGACCTCACTCTTGTGAAGTCTAATTGATAAAGAGCTGAAAACAGCCCTCTCTTGTTTACGGTCATATAGACATTAATAATGGCAGAATTACAAAATGTTAAACTGGAAAACTTCCAAATTTAAAAAACCTGTTTGTGTAAATTAGGAACTGACCTTGTGGGTTTTATTACACACATTGTAAACATGAGTTTATGTCTCAATCCCTAGTTTCAAGTCTTCTTCAATACAGCATGATGTTCATTTAGTAAATTATGGTAATTTAGAGTCAAACAGACCATAAAGCAGGGGACGCTTTAGGGGCGGGGGCTACAAGCTGTGTGTAGCATGCTGTGTGGAGCATGTAGTGTGGAGCATGCTGTGTTTATTAGCATGCTGTGTGTAGCATGTTGTGTGTAGCATGTTGTGTGTAGCATGTAGTGTGTAACATGTTGTGTGGAGCATGTAGTGTGGAGCATGTAGTGTGTAACATGTTGTGTGGAGCATGTAGTGTGTAGCATGTAGTGTTTATTAGCATAATGTGTGTATAGCATGTAGTGTGGAGCATGTAGTGTTTATTAGCATAATGTGTGTATAGCATGTAGTGTGGAGCATGCTGTGTTTATTAGCATGCTGTGTGTAGCATATTGTGTGTAGCATGTTGTGTGTAGCATGTTGTGTGGAGCATGTTGTGTGTAGCATGTAGTGTGTAGCATGTTGTGTGGAGCATGTAGTGTGTAACATGTTGTGTGGAGCATGTAGTGTGTAGCATGTTGTGTGGAGCATGTAGTGTGTAACATGTTGTGTGGAGCATGCTGTGTTTATTAGCATGCTGTGTGTAGCATGTTGTGTGTAGCATGTTGTGTGGAGCATGTTGTGTGTAGCATGTAGTGTGTAGCATGTTGTGTGGAGCATGTTGTGTGTAACATGTTGTGTGGAGCATGTAGTGTGTAGCATGTAGTGTTTATTAGCATATTGTGTGTATAGCATGTAGTGTGGAGCATGCTGTGTTTATTAGCATGCTGTGTGTAGCATATTGTGTGTAGCATGTTGTGTGTAGCATGTTGTGTGTAGCATGTAGTGTGTAGCATGTTGTGTGGAGCATGTAGTGTGTAACATGTTGTGTGGAGCATGTAGTGTGTAGCATGTAGTGTTTATTAGCATAATGTGTGTATAGCATGTAGTGTGGAGCATGCTGTGTTTATTAGCATGCTGTGTGTAGCATGTTGTGTGTAGCATGTTGTGTGGAGCATGTTGTGTGTAGCATGTAGTGTGTAGCATGTTGTGTGGAGCATGTAGTGTGGAGCATGTTGTGTGTAGCATGTAGTGTGTAACATGTTGTGTGGAGCATGTTGTGTTTATTAGCATATTATGTGTATAGCATGTAGTGTGTAGCATGTAGTGTGTAGCATGTTGTGTGTAGCATGTAGTGTGGAGCATGTTGTGTGTAGCATGTAGTGTGGAGCATGTTGTGTATAGCATGTAGTGTGTAGCATGTAGTGTGTAGCATGTAGTGTGGAGCATGTTGTGTGTAGCATGTAGTGTGGAGCATGTTGTGTGTAGCATGTTGTGTGTAGCATGTTGTGTGTAGCATGTAGTGTGGAGCATGTTGTGTGGAGCATGTTGTGTGGAGCATGTAGTGTGTAGCATGTTGTGTGTAGCATGTAGTGTGTAGCATGTAGTGTGGAGCATGTAGTGTGTAGCATGTTGTGTGTAGCATGTAGTGTGGAGCATGTTGTGTGTAGCATGTAGTGTGTAGCATGTTGTGTGTAGCATGTAGTGTGGAGCATGTAGTGTGGAGCATGTAGTGTGTAGCATGTAGTGTGTAGCATGTTGTGACCACGAGTATGAAGTGTGTGTCTTTAACGTTTCACAACTCATATTCTCACGACTCACCGCTCCAGGTCAGCGAAAGAGAGAAAGTCCAACACACAAAGCACGTCAATAAATGTTCATTTCAACCCAAACCACAGCTTTTCAAACCTAACCGTGTGTTCCTGTAAACTATAATAATATATGTTATAATATAATAATCCTACGCCTGGAGTTCTCTTTCTTTTTTTGAAATAAGCACAGTTTTGCACAGAGTCTTGTCTCAGTGATCCTGCAGCAGCTCATGACAGAGTGACAGAGTGACAGAGTGACAGAGTGAAAGAGTGAAAAGGATCCTGATCAATAACATCACTTCTGTCCTGAGAGGCACAAAAAAACTGACAACTCTTGTCCAGGTACATGAAACCAATAGATTGCATGACTGAATTTTGAGTTTTCTGGACGAGACAGAAATGAAAATAACCCAAAAATAACTCATTTCCTCCACGCAAAAATAAATAAATATACATCTGCAAAATTCATAGACAAGTCTATTGACTATAACTGCTCTCCACATGACTTAGCAAAACAATGAGCACTGTTTTAGTTTGCACACACACAGCTGCGGTGACTACAGGATGCTGCTGCAGAGTAAAAGCCGTCTGATGTGTGTAGAAAACAAGCAGCGCTCCTGGGAGAGGCGAGCGGCTGCAGCTCCTAAATCTCCGGCCGCTGCCCAGCGAGCAACGCTCTGCCTAGCAGCGCGGCACGCTGCTGATTTATGAGCAATCCCTCTCGCAATTTGTCACTGATGGCAGGAATGTATAATTCAAAACATTCTCTATTTTGCTGTGTGTTGATCCCCCCCCCCTTCTACACACACACACACACACACACACACACACACACACACCTATCGCTCTCTTGCTTTATTAATTTGCTACATCTACA
>JBAMJR010000599.1:0-42500 GCA_038501785.1 Myoxocephalus aenaeus
CATATATACACACGTGTATATATATATATATACACACACGTATATATATATATATATATATATATACACGTGTATATATATATATATATATACGTATATATATATATGTATATATATATATACGTATATATATACATATATATATACATATATATATACATATATATATACATATATATATACATATATATATACATATATACATACATACATACATATATACATACATATATACATATACATACATACATATATATATACATATATACATATATATATACATATATACATATATATATATATGTATATACATACATATACACACACACACACATACATACATACATACATATACACACACACACACACACACACACACACACACACACACACACACACACACACACACACACACACATACATACATACATACATACAGGGTTCATACACATTCTGACCAAAGGTTCCATGACTTTAAACCAAATGTCCATGACAAACATTTAGTGAAATCTGGGTGTAAACAGTAAAAAGTGAGTAAATGTAGTATTTAAACTAACAATGAGAATACAAAGCATACAGTAAACCTTAAATGACTCAAATGAATGAGACAATAGTTTGATTAAAAGAATAAACATTTATATAGATGCCTGTATGTATGCCTGCTTATATTCTGAGTCTTTCTTTTAAAAGCATATTCATTATTTCAAACTCAGCGTAAAAGAACGTCATGAACACATGAATATAACACATTTACATGACTTTTACTACACTTTGGGGATTTGGGGAATAACCATTTTAAACTCCATGACTGTTCACGGTTCTCCATGAGCGTAAGAACCCTGATGTATTGAACCCTTCTACCCTGTGTACTCAGATGGCCGGCGGTAGTTTAGAGAACGTAGAGGTCAATGACGGCATGGCGGCGTCAGGGCCTGACAGACAAGATGTCTGCTGTTCGGGTGAAGCGGTGACAACGTCCCAGACACCGTGGACCTGGACGGAGACTCAGACCGTAGTCTGAGCCCCTCAGAGCACAGCGCATCGCCACGGCTGAGGTCGCCATGGTGATGTGACGTAACAGATAAGACGCAGGGGGAGGAGGTGGTGACATAACGGAGAACAGGGTTACGCACGCACAACTGCAAGGACACGCATCACATGTGCTGAGCACAGACTCAGATCAGTGGTGCTGTGTGGACCAGAACCAGGATCAGGACCATGATCAGGACCAGGACCAGGACCAGGACCATGATCAGGACCAGGACCAGGACCATGATCAGGATCAGGATCAGGACCATGATCAGTATCATGATCAGTATCAGGACCATGATCAGGATCAGGACCAGGACCATGATCAGTATCAGGACCATGATCAGGACCAAGATCAGGACCAGGACCATGATCAGGATCAGGACCATGACCATGACCGGGATCAGGACCATGACCGGGATCAGTATCAGGACCATGATCGGGATCAGGACCAGGACCATGATCAGTATCAGGACCATGATCAGGACCAAGATCAGGACCAGGACCATGATCGGGATCAGGACCATGATCAGGACCAGGATCAGGACCATGATCAGTATCAGGACCATGATCAGGATCAGGACCAATATCAGGATCAGGACCAGGACCATGATCAGGATCAGGACCATGATCAGGACCAGGACCGGGACCATGATCAGTATCAGGACCAGGACCGGGATCGGGACCAGGACCAGGATCAGGACCGGGATCGGGACCAGGACCATGATCAGGACCAGGACCGGGATCAGGACCATCATCAGGACCAGGACCAGGACCAAGATCAGGACCAGGACCATGATCAGGACCATGATCAGGACCATGATCAGGACCGGGATCAGGACCATGATCAGGACCATGATCAGAATCAGGACCAGGACCAAGATCAGGACCATGATCAGGACCGGGATCAGGACCGGGATCAGGACCATGATCAGGATCAGGACCAATATCAGGATCAGGACCAGGACCATGATCAGGACCAGGACCATGATCAGGACCAGGACCGGGACCATGATCAGTATCAGGACCAGGACCGGGATCGGGACC
The DNA here is from genome assembly GCA_038501785.1 of Myoxocephalus aenaeus. NCBI lineage: Eukaryota > Metazoa > Chordata > Actinopteri > Perciformes > Cottidae > Myoxocephalus > Myoxocephalus aenaeus. The sequence goes on from JBAMJR010000599.1 coordinate 2,077, forward strand.
AGGACCAGGATCAGGACCGGGATCGGGACCAGGACCATGATCAGGACCAGGACCGGGATCAGGACCAGGACCAGGACCAAGATCAGGACCAGGACCATGATCAGGACCAGGATCAGGACCATGATCAGGACCATGATCAGGACCGGGATCAGGACCATGATCAGGACCAGGATCAGGATCAGGACCAGGACCAAGATCAGGACCATGATCAGGACCGGGATCAGGACCGGGATCAGGACCAAGATCAGGACCAAGATCAGGACCATGATCAGGACCAGGACCGGGATCAGGACCATGATCAGGACCAGGACCATGATCAGGACCAAGATCAGGACCAGGACCATGATCAGGACCAGGACCAGGACCATGATCAGGACCAGGACCATGATCAGGATCGGGACCAGGACCATGATCAGGACCATGATCAGTATCAGGACCATGATCAGGACCATGATCGGGATCAGGACCATGATCAGGACCAGGACCATGATCAGGACCAGGACCGGGATCAGGACCATGATCAGGACCAGGACCAGGACCAAGATCAGGACCATGATCAGGATCAAGATCAGGACCATGATCAGGACCGGGATCAGGACCATGATCAGGACCAGGATCAGGACCAGGACCAGGACCATGATCAGTATCATGATCAGTATCAGGACCATGATCAGGATCAGGACCAGGACCATGATCAGTATCAGGACCATGATCAGGACCAAGATCAGGACCAGGACCATGATCAGGATCAGGACCATGACCATGACCGGGATCAGGACCATGACCGGGATCAGTATCAGGACCATGATCGGGATCAGGACCAGGACCATGATCATGATCAGGACCAGGACCATGATCAGGACCAAGATCAGGACCAGGACCATGATCGGGATCAGGACCATGATCAGGACCAGGATCAGGACCATGATCAGTATCAGGACCATGATCAGGATCAGGACCAATATCAGGATCAGGACCAGGACCATGATCAGGATCAGGACCATGATCAGGACCAGGACCGGGACCATGATCAGTATCAGGACCAGGACCGGGATCGGGACCAGGACCAGGATCAGGACCGGGATCGGGACCAGGACCATGATCAGGACCAGGACCGGGATCAGGACCATCATCAGGACCAGGACCAGGACCAAGATCAGGACCAGGACCATGATCAGGACCATGATCAGGACCAGGATCAGGACCAGGACCAGGACCATGATCAGGACCATGATCAGGACCGGGATCAGGACCGGGATCAGGACCGGGATCAGGATCAGGACCAATATCAGGATCAGGACCAGGACCATGATCAGGACCAGGACCATGATCAGGACCAGGACCGGGACCATGATCAGTATCAGGACCAGGACCGGGATCGGGACCAGGACCAGGATCAGGACCGGGATCGGGACCAGGACCATGATCAGGACCAGGACCGGGATCAGGACCATCATCAGGACCAGGACCAGGACCAAGATCAGGACCAGGACCATGATCAGGACCAGGATCAGGACCATGATCAGGACCATGATCAGGACCGGGATCAGGACCATGATCAGGACCAGGATCAGGATCAGGACCAGGACCAAGATCAGGACCATGATCAGGACCGGGATCAGGACCGGGATCAGGACCATGATCAGGATCAGGACCAGGACCAAGATCAGGACCAAGATCAGGACCATGATCAGGACCAGGACCGGGATCAGGACCATGATCAGGACCAGGACCATGATCAGGACCAAGATCAGGACCAGGACCATGATCAGGACCAGGACCAGGACCATGATCAGGACCAGGACCATGATCAGGATCGGGACCAGGACCATGATCAGGACCATGATCAGTATCAGGACCATGATCAGGACCATGATCGGGATCAGGACCATGATCAGGACCAGGACCATGATCAGGACCAGGACCGGGATCAGGACCATGATCAGGACCAGGACCAGGACCAAGATCAGGACCAGGACCATGACCGGGATCAGGACCATGATCAGGACCAGGATCAGGATCAAGATCAGGACCATGATCAGGACCGGGATCAGGACCAGGATCAGGATCAGGACCAGGACCAAGATCAGGACCAAGATCAGGACCATGATCAGGACCAAGATCAGGACCATGATCAGGACCGGGATCAGGACCATGATCAGGACCAGGACCATGATCAGGATCAGGACCATGATCAGGACCGGGAACAGGACCATGATCAGGACCAGGACCATGACCAAGATCAGGACCAAGATCAGGACCAGGACCATGACCAGGACCAGGACCATGATCAGGACCAGGACCAGGACCAGGACCAGGACCATGATCAGGACCAGGACCGGGACCGGGATCAGGACCAGGATCAGGACCAGGACCAGGATCAGGACCAGGACCATGATCGGGACCAAGATCAGGACCAGGACCATGATCGGGATCAGGACCAGGACCAGGATCAGGACCATGATCAGGACCAAGATCAGGATCAGGACCAAGATCAGGACCAGGACCATGATCAGTATCAGGACCAGGACCAGGACCAGGACCGTGTGGAGGCTACACACGCTTCACTCTGCTCCTGACTCGTTCATGTGATCCACATGGAGTGTTGTCTTAGCCGTGCTCGTTATTCGTACCTCACTCTTTGTATTCTAGTCCCTGTGAGATGAGGACCAGTCGGACATCAAGGATTTCCTTTGTAACGAAAGTAAAACGGCTACAAAATGTGAATAATCCCATCAAATAAACACAATCTTTAGCCCATAAAAAGTTTTCTCAAGGCCTATGAAGAATTTAAGAATAAAAATAAATAGCCAACATGAACAAACAAAAGACCTGTTCCCCTTCTGGTCCGTCTGAGTCCTCTGCTTCACATCTGACCTCATGAACCTCGTGTCATAGGCTCTGGATATCAACACATGAACAACCAAAAAGAGATGCGTTCCAACACCGATTAGGGCGTTGATGATCGTGTCGGCCTTGTTGGTGTGTGTGTGTGTATGTGTGTGTGTGTGAGAGTGTGTGTGTGTGTGTGTAAAAGAATTCAGGGGAATCAACACCAAGGGACATGGAGCCCAGCGTCTCTGTCTTGATGCATCCCCCCCCTCCCCCCACGCAGCAACCCAGATGGGCTCAAGGCCGTCCGTCCGCCTGTGTGTGTGTGTGTGTGTGTGTGTGTGTGTGTGTGTGTGTGTGTGTGTGTATATATATGTTTGTGTGTGTGTGTATGTATGTTTGTGTGAGTGTGTATGTTCGTGTGTGTGTTTGTGAGTGTGTGTATGTTCATGTGTGTGTTTGTGAGTGTGTGTGCGTGAGAGTGTGTGTGTGTGCGTGAGAGTGAGAGAGTGAGTGAGTGAGTGAGTGAGTGAGTGAGTGAGTGAGTGAGTGAGTGAGTGAGTGAGTGAGTGAGTGAGTGAGTGAGTGAGTGAGTGTGTGTGTGTGTGTGTGTGTATGTATGTTTGTGTATATGTTCATGTGTGTTTGTGTGAGTGTGTATGTGTGAGAGTGTGTGTGAGTGAGTGAGTGAGTGAGTGAGTGAGTGAGTGTGTGTGTGTGTGTCTGTCCATCCGTCCACAACATCGCTCTCTGCCGCCATGTTGCATTAGCCGCTTCGTCTTCATCAGAGTCCCTCGGCACACACGTGAGAACATACGTGTGCTCCCTGTGCATCTGTGTGGGGCCTCAGCGGTCCATGTGAGAGAGTGTGTGTGTGTGAGAGTGAGAGTGAGAGTGTGTGTGTACGTATTTATGTATGTTTGTGTGAGTGTGTGTGTTTGTGTTCGTGAGAGTGTGATAGTGTGTGTGTGTTCGTGAGAGTATGTTTGTGTGAGTATGTGTGTGTTTGTGTGAGTGTCTGTGTCTGTGTCTGTGTGTGTGTGTGTGTGTGTGTGTGTGTGTGTGTGTGTGTGTGTTCCCTGGAGAGCAGGAACCAGGCCACGGTGCTCTAGTGGTTCTGTAGACACGTGAGAGCAACGATATCTAGGCTACTTTTTGTATGAATGATCATACAGGCTTCATTGTACATACGCACATGCACATGCACATGCACATACATGTGTGATTACGCCTCATACATTAGCATCGGCTCTTGGTGTTGATCAAAGGAAACCTCTCCGTTGTCCTTGGTGGGATGAAGGTCACCTTCACAGTGACAGCATGTGTCTAAAACAGGGCGTCGTTCTTAAACTAGCTGAGCTGGGGCGCCAACCACTGATCCTCTGATTGAAAGTCGGGCATGCTAACCATTGAACCACAGTCACAATTATTTGGAGCTCTGACATTACTACACATATTGCTCAGCTGTGAGGGAATCTGCAGAGGAGAGCAGGTAAACAGTGGGCTGATCTAGGTCAGGGGTCCAAACTAGACCCACAGGAGACCCACTGGAGACCCACAAGAGACCCCACAGGAGACCCACAAGAGACCCCACAAGAGACCCCTAGGAGCCCCCACAGCCCCACAGGAGCCCCACAGGAGACCCCTAGGAGCCCCCACAGCCCCACAGGAGCCCCACAGGAGACCCCTAGGAGACCACACAGCCCCACAGGAGACCCACAGGAGCCCCACAGGAGACCCCTAGGAGCCCCCACAGCCCCACAGGAGACCCACAGGAGACCCACAAGAGACCCACAAGAGACCCCACAGGAGACCCCACAAGAGACCCCACAAGAGACCCCTAGGAGCCCCCACAGCCCCACAGGAGCCCCACAGGAGACCCCTAGGAGCCCCCACAGCCCCACAGGAGCCCCACAGGAGACCCCTAGGAGACCACACAGCCCCACAGGAGACCCACAGGAGCCCCACAGGAGACCCCTAGGAGCCCCCACAGCCCCACAGGAGACCCACAGGAGACCCACAAGAGACCCACAAGAGACCCCACAGGAGACCCCACAAGAGACCCCTAGGAGCCCCCACAGCCCCACAGGAGCCCCACAGGAGACCCCTAGGAGCCCCCACAGCCCCACAGGAGCCCCACAGGAGACCCCTAGGAGACCACACAGCCCCACAGGAGACCCACAGGAGCCCCACAGGAGACCCCTAGGAGCCCCCACAGCCCCACAGGAGACCCACAGGAGACCCACAAGAGACCCACAAGAGACCCCACAGGAGACCCCACAAGAGACCCCTAGGAGCCCCCACAGCCCCACAGGAGCCCCACAGGAGACCCCTAGGAGACCCCACAGCCCCACAGGAGACCCACAGGAGCCCCACAGGAGACCCCTAGGAGCCCCCACAGCCCCACAGGAGACCCACAGGAGACCCCTAGGAGACCCCACAGCCCTACAGGAGACCCACAGGAGCCCCACATGAGACCCCTAGGAGCCCCCACAGCCCCACAGGAGACCCACAGGAGACCCCTAGGAGACCCACAGGAGACCCACAGGAGACCCCTAGGAGCCCCCACAGCCCCACAGGGCCGTGTCTGGAGGCCATTAGAGGGCCTGTGTGAAGAAGCCTCATTAGCGGCTGTGTGACAGCAGCAGTTCCCACCGGGACGTTGAATGTTGCGTCATGTGAGAGCCGGACCGCTAGCCGATAATGTCCAATGTAGTGCCGTTACATATTAGAGCATGGTTTTAATAATAACTTCATAGTTCCTTGAGAACGTTAATCCTGAGATTTGGTTGAAAAGAAGGGGACAACACATCAAAGACACAAACAACAGAATTGTAACAAAGTGATTCATCTGTTCTTCATCGAAACCACTAATTTACTGAGCAGTTTTAAAATAAAATAAAAATCTTCACTTTTAAAACGATATCGGTGCCTAAACCGATACTTAAAAAATAACAACATTAATTGTAGTGTTTATTGCCGGACACCTTTATTATACTATTATTACAAACTTCAGCAATTATTCTGCAACCCAAGCATCAGGTGGCCTGAACGTGTGAAACTGTTGGATTCTACAAACTGCTGCTTTATGGACTACACGTCATCATTAATATCAACTGAGAGCTTCATGGACTACACGTCATCATTAATATCAACTGAGAGCTTCATGGACTACACGTCATCATTAATATCAACTGGAGAGCTTCACTGAACCAGACGGCGCTGCTCTTGACTTCACAAACACGTCTCCTAATAATCTCACTTTGTGTGGCGGCTTGGAGCGTTCCTCAGCCGGTGTTCTTGCCGGTCGGCTGCGGTTCCTCCGCTCTGACGTACACGCAATTGTTTTGTTGCATTTGCTGCACGTCGCATTGTTCGAATCTTTTTTTGAGAAATACAGCCACACTTTTGACCGTTTACCTTTCGGCATTTTCTCTGTTAAAATGTTGATGCTAGCTAGCTACGTAGCTATACAACCGATAAGCTATCGTTAGCTGCTGCCAGGACGGAGTCATCAGAGTAGTGTAACAAAAGTATTTCAATCGGCTCAGGCACCGAATATATATATATATATATATATATATATATATACATACATACATACATACATACACACACACACACACAGTATATAGTGTATGGATTCATATTAGTTCAAGTCATTTATATGAGTAAAAAAAAAAAACACAGTTAATGATGTTAAAAGATCAATGCATGCAAAGTCCATCAACGTTTCTTAATTGTTGCTTAATGAACGTGACGGCTCGCTAACGCTCTCGTTAGCCGGACGCCTCGCTAACTCTCTAGTTAGCCGTACGGCTTGCTAATGCTCTAGTTAGCCGGACGGCTTGCTAACTCTCTAGTTAGCCGGACGCCTCGCTAACTCTCTAGTTAGCCGGACGGCTTGCTAACGCTCTCGTTAGCCGGACCTCTCACTAACGCTCTCGTTAACCGGACGTCTCGCTAACGCTCTCGTTAACCGGACGTCTCGCTAACGCTCTCGTTAACTGGACGGCTCGCCGGATACGAGGAAGACTACGGATGTTTTTGTCATGAGAACTTTCACACAGAACACAAATTAAATGGCAAAAAAATTACAGATGTTTTCTCTGAGCTTTAACAAAAACGAATAAAGACGGTAAAGTATTGTAACGACCCTAGGGTCATGGAAGCTACGAGACGTAAGGCTTATAGGGGTTTTATTCATGGAACATAGAACAGGCTACTGTGGGCCGTAGCCTACTCCAACACAACAGTAGAACCGCCGTGAAAACCTCACAACAAGCTTCACCTCCGCTCCGGGTCATAGACTGATCCGAACGGCTCGTAACACAACAGCACACACAAAACAACATCACTCGCTCTCCAATCACAGACACATCCCACGGCCACCAGTCATGAGCCGTTCACTGACACCCCGAACACAACACCCACAACACAACATTTCCCTCAGTCCGTTACACTACCCTCCCCCCACAAAGTCCCTCGTCCCCAAGGGGGCAAACAAAGTCTCTCAGGTGGCCAGGGGGCCTCCGGTTGCTCGGAGGCTGCTGTCGGCGCTGGGGAGAAGGAAAAGGGGTTGAGGGGACGCTGGGACCAAGGGCAGGGGATGGGAAGGGAGGGGCTGGGCCAGGGACACCAAGACCAGTCTGTGAAAGGGCAGGCGAAAGGCTGGGCCCATTGGGAAGGGTTTGGGGGGTAGTCTGGGCTGAGTCCAGGGTTCCCCGTGTCCCAGGCTCTTGTCCTGGTGGGGTGAATGTGCCCCGGTAGGGGGCCAGCCTGTCTCTGTGCAAAGCGACTTTCCTTCCTCGTGGTGGCAGCTGGACCCTGTACACCACCTCTCCAAGTCTCTCCAGGACTCGGCAGGGCCCCACCCACTCACTATTGAGCTTTGGGCACCTGCCTTTCTTCCTCTGAGGGCTATACACCCAGACCAGCTCTCCGACTTCAAAATGTCGTCCTCTGACGTGCGCATCTGGTTCCTGGCAAACACGTGGGCTGACTCCAAGCGGTCCTAGAGTTTCCGAGCATAGTCGAGCCCCGGGGGTCCCGCAGGGGGGCGTCAGGAGGTTTCCCCATCATCATCTCCCCTGGCGTCCGGATTTCTCTGCCGAGCATGAGAAGGGCAGGAGAGCAGGAAGTGGAGTCCTGCACAGCAGACCTGTAAGCCATCAGCACAAGAGGCACGTGGTCGTCCCAGTCGCGTTGATGTTTAGCTGCCACTATGGCCAGCTGTTGTGCCAGCGTACGGTTGAATCTCTCGACCAGCCCATCGCTCTGTGGATGGAGGGGTGTAGTGCGGGTCTTGTGGGATCCCAGTTTGTCACACATGGCGGCGAAGACACGGGACTCAAAGTTTCTGCCCTGGTCTGTGTGGATGACTTCCGGGGCCCCAAATCTGCTGAACATTCCCCCCACCAGAGCATCCACAATCGTCTCCGCCTCCTGGTCCGGCATGCAGTAAGCTTCGGGCCACTTAGTAAAATAGTCCATGGCAGTGAGGATGTAACGGTTACCTCTCTCTGAGTGAGGAAACGGTCCGAGAACATCAATCCCCACCCTCTTCATGGGACACCCAGCCGGAAACTGCTGGAGCTGAGCATGAGATCTGTTTGCATGGCCTTTCTTCGGTGTGCAGCTGTCGCAGCAGCGGCAGTAGTCCTCCACATCCCGCCTATGTTGGCCCCAGTAGAACCCCTGGCGGAGGCCAGGAGTTCTTTTCTCACAGTAGTTGCAGCCATCAGCGCTGCAAGGCCGGCGTGAAAGCGCGTCAGCATTTCCGTGGCGTGCCCCCGGTCTGTGGACCACAGTGAAATCATACGCCTGTAGCTCCTCAATCCAGCGTGCCAGCTGGCCTTCTGGCTCCTTAAAAGACATGAGCCACTGTAAGGCAGAGTGGTCGGTCCGGACTGTGAAGTGGAGGCCCCCAAGGTAATATCTGAAATGTCGGATGGCACAGACCATAGCAAGCAGCTCTCGTCTCGTGACACAGTAGCGGCGTTCAGCCTTGTTAAACTGTCTGCTGTGATACGCCACCACTCTCTCTCCTTCAGGAGTCACTTGGGCCAGCACAGCACCCGCGCCTGCATTACTGGAGTCCGTGTCGAGGATAAAAGGCAGGGTGGGGTCAGGCGGTGAGAGGACTGGGGCCTCCACAAGGGCTCTCTGCAGTGAAGTGAAAGCTGTATGGCACTCCTCTGTCCAATCAAACACCACCCCTTTTTGCAGCAGGTGGAACAGTGGTACAGCTATGCAGGAAAAAACCCTCACAAACTTCCTATAGTAGGAGGCCAGGCCCAGGAAGCTTTTCAGGTCCTGCACAGTGCTGGGGGTAGGCCAATCCTTCACCGTCTGCACTTTATCATCCATGGTGCCGACACCGCCGCCCCCAAGCTTGTGCCCCAGAAATGTGACCTCCCGTTGCATGAAGGAGCATTTCTGTGGGTGCAGCTTTAGACCTGCTGCTGCCACTCTCTCCAGCACCCGCCTCAGGGCCTTGAGAGCTGTCTGGAAGGAGTCACCATGCACCAGTATGTCGTCCAGGTACACAACACACTCCTGCCGAGGGATACCAGCGAGTACCCTGTCCATTAGTCTCTCGAATGTGGCAGGAGCATTGCAGAGGCCAAACGGAAGGACTTTAAACTGCCACAAGCCCCCATTAGTGATGAAGGCAGTTTTGGCCCTAGCTTCAGGGCTGAGAGGGACCTGCCAATACCCGCTCCGCAGGTCCAAAGAGGAGTACCAGGCTGACCCTGCCACCGTGTTGAGGGCCTCGTCGATGCGTGGAAGGGGGTAGGAGTCCTTTTTTGTCACTTTGTTGAGGGGCCTGAAGTCCACACAGAAACGCCACGCCTCCTTCTGCTTTTTTTTTTACCATGATGATCGCCGAGGCCCAGGGGCTGGTGGAAGGCTCGATGATTCCCGCTCGCTGCATCTCTTGCAGGGCTTTGTCTGCCGCAGCCTGCCTGGCCAGTGGGAGGCGTCAAGGTCTCATCCTAATCGGCCGTGCATCTCCTGTTTCGATGTAATGGTGGATGAGATCTGTGCGGCCCACATCGTCCTCTGACATTGAAAAACAGTCCTTGAACTCAAGAAGCAGCTGCCACAACAGATCTTGTTCGCTAGGAGTCAGACCACCACAGTTTGTCTGCCAGACCTCCCTCACTGCCAAGACTCTTTCACGGTCGTCAGGTGGAGAGGCGTTTGTCACCTGTGTGTGTGGACTTGCAGCTGGCCGGACAGAGGCGGGGGGTGGGTGCAACTCAGCAGCTGGCAGGGTGGAGGGCGGTGGGGGTATCTCATTTGAAGGGATGCAGCTATGAGCAGCATAATTTGTCGTCCCAGCCGTCAGTGTGGCAACGGTGTGGGTCGCAACACAGCCAGGCCGGGGTGGCTGGCGCCACATCTGGATGACATGGCCATCAGGGAACGTGAGAGTTCCTCTCTTTGTGTTGATGACACAGTCCAAAGCCCCAAGAATATCCAGTCCCAGTATACAGTCCTCCAGGTTAGCGACCCACACTGGGCAGCGGATAGACTTCCTCCCCAGCCCCAGAGTCACTATTGCTTCCCCAACCATGGGAGTTCGCTCCCCGGTGACTGACTGCAGTTTCACTATAGTGGGAAAAATATCAGTTCCATTTTTCACCACATCGGGCCTCACCAGGGTTGCTGACGGACCTGTGTCGACCAGTGCAGAGCAGTATGTCCCTCCAATGGTGAGCGGTGCATACCAACAGTTAGGGCTGGGCGGTATGGCCAAAAATCCATATCACGGTATTTTGTAGGATTCTGGCGGTTTCACGGTATATCACGGTATTTTTTTTTCCGAATAAACACATTTATTGACGCCGAAAAGGACCGCCCGCCATCGTTATTCACCACTCGCTCGCAACTGGCCAGCAGCTGTTTGTACGTTGGTACATAGGTTGTGTTAGGAAGCTAAACATGGAGGGATTTAGGACCCTGGGGAATGTAGTTATTTCATATCCCTTCATACTGGTGGCGCATGCGCAGCCGTAACGACTATTGTCATTCTTTGGCAGGCAGCAACATTTAGTGTTTACAGTCACAGCTGCGTGTACAGCGGTCTGAGCTACTTATGTCTCACGGATAGAGGTTGACTCACGGTTTCAAAGAAATGACATCGACAAAATGCATTCTGGGTAAAGCCCGCCCACTCAGCCGCACCGGAAGAGACTTCTTCCTGCACATGAAGAGTCTTCCTGTGTGGGCGGGCATTTTGGCGAAGTAATTTACCCAGCATGCATCTTCCGATGTCATTCCCTTCAAACCATAAGTCAACTGAGTCTCCATGAGAGCTAAGTAGCTCCGTCCGCTGCTCCTTCAGCTTCAAGCTGTGAATGTTAAATGTTGTTGCCTGCCAAAGCGCGACGACCGGTATGACGGTATATGAAAACCGTACTGAAAACGTACTGAAAACCGAAACCGGTATACCGGTTCAGCCGGTATACCGCACAGCCCTACCAACAGTCTCCTATCCAGGTTCGACCCAGCACCACTAGTCGCTCCAGCTGACCATCAAAATCCTCCGGTAGTCTGGTTGCCCCTATTTGGTCAGACGGTTGCGTAGCTTTGTTAATTAGAGGGGGCTGGGACAGGGTGCCAGGGGTCCGCATCGTCCCGATTATGCGGTCCCCGGCTCGTTTCCCTTGTTCGCGGTGGAACGGGGGCAGTGTCGAACCAGGTGGCCAGGCTGGCCACACCCCCAGCAGACGCTTGGTCGTGGCTTGTCTTGTCTCTCATCTCTCAGAGTGGCAGCCCTCACCAGTTGGGTTAGCTCCCTCACCCAGGCAGGCTGCGCCAACTCCCTTTCCATCTCACAAGCAGCTCTCCCCTTTGGTGCTTTTTCAACCACTTTACCCAAGGCGCCAGCACACAGCATCTCTCTCTCCGTAGCTGACTCCAAAGCCTCCTGGAGCGACCCAGGGTGAGCGAGTAGTGTCTGGATGCGCAGGTCAGCTGGCAGCAGGGCCTGGAGGAAATGGTCCCTAGCTAGCTCGCTCTGGATGGACGGGGGCATGTGGGCGTAGGTGCGGTGGACAAGCCCCTTAATGTCATTAGCGAGCTCCCTCAGCGGCTCCTCTGGCCGTCGCTGTCTGCTGCACAGTTCAGAGCGGAGTAGGCTAGTGGCAGAGCATTGTCCAAATCGTCGCTTTAGAGCCCCAATTAGTGCATCATAATCACGATAAAGCGTCACCCGTGAGGCACATCGCTAACTGGAGAGCTTTTACTTCAGTGGACCATCTACTGGCATTGGCTAACAGTTCAAACTGTGCATGAAAAGCTTCCCAGTTGGATTTACCGTCATATCTGGGGGTCTTTATTGTGGACGGAATAGCTTCTCTGCGTGTCTCAGTGTGCCAGACCCCGGCTGCGCCGTCCCATTCTCATTCGTCACTTTCTCCTTCCCGTTTAATCTTGAGACGGCTCCCCGACGTCATGTTTCTCCCCGTTGACGAGCGTTAGCCACTTAGCTTCTCTGCTGCTAACTCGCGTGGCGATGTTGATGATAGCGAAAGTTTTACTTCTGACACCAAATGTAACGACCCTAGGGTCAGGGAAGCTACGAGACGTAAGGCTTATAGGGGTTTTATTCATGGAACATAGAACAGGCTACTGTGGGCCGTAGCCTACTCCAACACAACAGTAGAACCCCCGTGAAAACCTCACAACAAGCTTCACCTCCGCTCCGGGTCATAGACTGATCCGAACGGCTCGTAACACAACAGCACACACAAAACAACATCACTCGCTCTCCAATCACAGACACATCCCACAGCCACCAGTCATGAGACGTTCACTGACACCCCGAACACAACACCCACAACACAACATTTCCCTCAGTCCGTTACAGTATATTAAAAACCTACACAAAGGAAACTCAGACCAAGTGTTGCAACACAAATGAGCAGCACTTTGCATCGTGTTGAAAGGAAACGTTTCTTGAGTCTTTCTTCACAAAGACAAAGATAACACTTAACAGAGCACACCAGAGGGATTGTGCACACAATATCGTCATATTCTTGTAATAAAAAGGAGGAATGAGAAAATCATCAAAGAAAGAAAAAGGATAGAAATGAGGCAACATTATCACTCCAAGAGTGAAGGTCCCGTTTCATATTTAGGAAACACGAGCGCTTTAAACATTTTCACTGGAATTGGACTTTTCTGACCTTTCCCACAACTTTACTAAATCTGCTCTTCCTTTCTGGCCCGGGGCCGGTCCGTGTCTCTTTGGATGAGCAACTCATCTGGTATGCATGTCACATACAATAACGACACGATATCACCACCATGTCACATACAATAACGACACGATATCACCACCATGTCACATACAATAACTACACGATATCACCACCATGTCACATACAATAACGACACGATATCACCACCATGTCACATACAATAACGACACGATATCACCACCATGTCACGCTGTCTGAATGTATTACAGAAGTGCCATGTTCCAACTGTCAATCAAGCACATTAACAAACATCCACATTCTCCTCCGCACTGCAACACAGACCTACACATGGATGAGCTTCAGAGCAGCAGCGAGGAGTGTGTGAGTGAGTGAGTGAGTGAGTGAGTGAGAGAGAGAGAGAGAGGGGAAGGTTATCACTGTGTAAGGTCGGATACACACACACACACACACACACACACACACACACACACACACACACACACACACACACACACACACACACACACAACTTGTCCAGCCAATGCAGAAACTGCGTCTGACAAGAGAGTTGTGTAATCAGGGTGTATTTGTCTAAATTGTCCAAAAATGGACTGAGGGGAGTGTGTTCTTGGTGTGTGTTCTTTGTGTGTATTCCACAGAAGAGAGGAGCGACTCACAACACTGATCTCAGTTGGACGGAGCTTCACATGAATAAAAGGCAGTCTCATAATAACATGTTTTTAAAGGTATTTTTAAGATGTTTTTTTTTAAACAAAATTGTGTTACTTAGGTGGCGAACTCCAAAAATCGATGTACAGTAGTCTAATTGTTATATATATACACACACACACACACACACACACACACACACACACACACACACACACACACACACACACACATACATATATACACTGTATATATATCACAGTGGCGGCCGGCCAATAGAGGGCCACCCACCTTGAGCCACCCAACAAAAAAAATATATATATATATATTTATAATATTATTAATTATAAGAAATATAATAATATTAATATATTATACAAATTGTCAATGTTTGTGTTTTTGAGCTATGGAATATACCCAGTAATATTTGTAAAATAGGATATCTGCGCAAAATATATGCTTTCCTGCTTGTCCTCTCTGCTAGTGCACGTCTCTAATGCTATTGCACGTCTCTAATGCTAGTGCACGTCTCTAATGCTAGTGCACGTCGTGGGGCTAGATCGATTTGGCCCAAGGAACACGGGTCTAATAAGCAGTTTAGCCAATCACTGATTAAAGATATAAATGAGTGACATACAATTTATCCAATCAGCGCCCTAAAAAAGACTTCCGGGAGGGGTATTCTCATCCTTCTCATTCTCAGTCTCTCCTTCTTCGCCACCATGATAACAACATGACAGCGGCGAGCAGGAGCGCTGCTCTTCACAGAAAACCAAACGCTAACTCTGATTAATCTCTCCTCCAACACCCGTTTGAGAGAAGACCTTTGGTGGAGAAACTACAGGTAAAACACCTGGTCCCAGATCAGCCTGACCTCACCATAAGACAACAGACTCTCGTGAAAGGAGCAGCTTGAGCTTCTGTGCAGACGGCTAAGCTACACCAGGAAGGTTTGGCTAAGCTAGCTGCTGGATGCAGTCGTGCTAACGCCGTATTTTACTTTCCATGCTTGCTTTTTGAATCAACATGGACCGATCCAGCATGGACAGATACGAGAGTAAGGGACATGAAGCACTTGTCGGAAAAATTAAGAAAACATGAGAACACCAGGAGGACACGCATGGATAACTGCTACTAAGCTAGCATATCAAGCTAAGTCAACATCGCTACCCACGGACACCAGACCTGCAAAACTGCGAGCACCAGCTACCCCAGAAGAACCAGCAACTAGATGATTTGGTTAGTCGTCCCCTCTAGGCCCAGGTGGGATGAAGGCTTTGAGTAGCAGGACTCTACAGGCACCAGAGGTAACCCTAACCCTCTAGGCCCAGGTGGGATGAAGGCTTTGAGTAGCAGGATTCTACGGGCACCAGAGGTAACCCTAACCCTCTAGGCCCAGGTGGGATGAAGGCTTTGAGTAGCAGGACTCTACAGGCACCAGAGGTAACCCTAACCCTCTAGGCCCAGGTGGGATGAAGGCTTTGAGTAGCAGGATTCTACGGGCACCAGAGGTAACCCTAACCCTCTAGGCCCAGGTGGGATGAAGGCTTTGAGTAGCAGGACTCTACGGGCACCAGAGGTAACCCTAACCCTCTAGGCCCAGGTGGGATGAAGGCTTTGAGTAGCAGTACTCTACAGGCACCAGAGGTAACCCTAACCCTCTAGGCCCAGGTGGGATGAAGGCTTTGAGTAGCAGGATTCTACGGGCACCAGAGGTAACCCTAACCCTCTAGGCCCAGGTGGGATGAAGGCTTTGAGTAGCAGGACTCTACAGGCACCAGAGGTAACCCTAACCCTCTAGGCCCAGGTGGGATGAAGGCTTTGAGTAGCAGGATTCTACGGGCACCAGAGGTAACCCTAACCCTCTAGGCCCAGGTGGGATGAAGGCTTTGAGTAGCAGGACTCTACAGGCACCAGAGGTAACCCTAACCCTCTAGGCCCAGGTGGGATGAAGGCTTTGAGTAGCAGGATTCTACGGGCACCAGAGGTAACCCTAACCCTCTAGGCCCAGGTGGGATGAAGGCTTTGAGTAGCAGGACTCTACGGGCACCAGAGGTAACCCTAACCCTCTAGGCCCAGGTGGGATGAAGGCTTTGAGTAGCAGGACTCTACGGGCACCAGAGGTAACCCTAACCCTCTAGGCCCAGGTGGGATGAAGGCTTTGAGTAGCAGTACTCTACAGGCACCAGAGGTAACCCTAACCCTCTAGGCCCAGGTGGGATGAAGGCTTTGAGTAGCAGTACTCTACAGGCACCAGAGGTAACCCTAACCCCCTAGGCCCAGGTGGGATGAAGGCTTTGAGTAGCAGGACTCTACGGGCACCAGAGGTAACCCTAACCCTCTAGGCCCAGGTGGGATGAAGGCTTTGAGTAGCAGGACTCTACGGGCACCAGAGGTAACCCTAACCCTCTAGGCCCAGGTGGGATGAAGGCTTTGAGTAGCAGGACTCTACGGGCACCAGAGGTAACCCTAACCCTCTAGGCCCAGGTGGGATGAAGGCTTTGAGTAGCAGGACTCTACGGGCACCAGAGGTAACCCTAACCCTCGGGGGACGTACATGTACATGACAACTTGATGTCTCTGTCTCTTCATATGACTACTTGGACTACTACTAGGAGATGTTACAGAAGTTATATTTCATCTCGTCATTTTTTCAACTGCACTGACAAGAGTCACATTCAGAAAACTCTATTAACAACTAAACTAGTACGTTTTTGACTAATTGTGAGTTTGAACCATTTCAACAGAAATACTACGACTACTATAAAGGTAGGGTAACTTCAGCGTTTCCGGAGAGATGTTTGTCTGAATCTGTTTTATAGAACAGCACGAGGATACATAACCTTGATTTCAATCCACTAACCTACATTTTTACTGCAGAATAATTCTCAGTTGTGAAGATTAATGCTGTCAGACTGGTGGCCTCGGGGAAACAGCGGCTCTGATCCAGTTCTAATGTCGAGGACCGGACTGCTCTTATGGAAAGAGGGCCGGTGACTTTGCCAAGCTCCTCCTCCAAATGCTTCACAAGGACCTTTTCTTCTCCTGCTGCACAATGTTATGTCTTTATGTCTTAAATTCTAATACGGTTTTAACTTGGATAGATTTTTATTTGATGTATTTCTTATCGTTATATACATATTTGTAGCACTGTTGTTCACTGAATGTGTTGTGCACATGACAATAAAGACCACAGACCAGTGGGACAGTACCGTAAAAGTCGGGTTACAAGACGCTCCTACCTCCGGTCAGTGTCCCGCTGTAGCAAGCTAGGAGCAGCGCTATCTAGCGCTGCTGCTAGCTCCCCGCTGCTGCTGCTACTGCACGCGTCCCCTCTGCCCGAGTCGGGTGTCGAGCCTGGGCTGTTCCCGCTACCTTCGGTGGTTGTCGGGGAGCTAGCAGAGCGCTAGCGGAAGTTAGCGGGGGAACTAGCATGAGCGCCAGCTGGCTACAGCGGGGAGCAAACGGGGACACTGACCGAAGGTAGTAGCGGCTTGTAACCCGACTTTTACGGTAATCAACAGCTACAACAATTCGTAATTGATTTGTGTAAAATATGTTGTCAATATGCAGATGAAGACGCATTTAGTTCTGTTAACCAGCAAGTCAATATCAATATCAATATCAGGGCTTTAGTTGGCTTGCCCCAGTATACCTTGTTGGGCTGTCTGCGCATTCTCCTCAATGAAGACGGTGAGTGCAGAGTTAGCATGAGCCAGGACAATAAGGAGGAGAACGACCCCGGTTGAAAAACACCATTAGCTTTCAAAACTCAGTTGACTGTTTTGCATTGCCTGTGTTTTGGAGCGTGAAATCCAATCCCCCAAAAACCACAGGAAATGTCAACAATGGATGATCGTGCTAAGCCTCAAACTGAGCCTCATGTCCATTGCGATTACCAACACAGCAGATAACAATGGGCCTAATAGACGATGAGGAGGAGCAGGGATCGGGAACATGAAGTGAAAGAGAGAGAGAGAGAGAGAGAGAGAGAGAGAGAGAGAGGTAAAGACAACAGCAGGTCTACAGTCTCATTCAGTGGTCACACTCCTCCTCAGGGATGGACCGCTCTCTCCAACTCTTCCTCCTTTCATCCGTCTCTCTGAAGCCACGAGGATCCCAGAATACACATGGCGAGTGCTAAAATAGGCTTTGGGCTGGGTGATGAATTAGCCCGGCGTATTTGAGGAGCAAGGGAGCGACGGAGAGAGAGAAGATTAGAGAGAGAGAGAAAGAAAATAGCTCTTAATGTTTAACCACAGCTAGATCTAATGCAGTACACGGCCACAGACACACACAGTACACGGCCACAGATACACACAGTACACGGCCACAGATACACACAGTACACGGCCACAGACACACACAGTACATGGCCACAGACACACACAGTACACGGCCACAGATACACACAGTACACGGCCACAGACACACACAGTACACGGCCACAGACACACACAGTACACGGCCACAGACACACACAGTACACGGCCACAGACACACACAGTACATGGCCACAGACACACACAGAGTGAGTGTGTGTTTATGAGTGCGTGTGTGTGAGTAAGTGTGTTAGTGAGTGAGTGAGTGAGTGTGTGTTTATGAGTGTGTGTGTGTGTGTGTGTGTGTGTGTGTGTGTGTGTGTGTGTGTGTGTGTGTGTGTGTGTGTGTGTGTGTGTGAGTGTGTTAGTGTGTGTGTGAGTGTTTATGAGTGTCCTTATGATTTGATTTGAAAGGCTAACAAGCTGTTGTTAACAGTCGGCAACGGGACACACCCATAAACACACGCCTACAAAATTGTGAGTTGTGAATCAATATTCCCGTGTTGATGAGCATAAAGCCAACGTTATGTGAGCAAGGTTAAAAACCAATAACATTTTGTACGGTTGACAAATATTATATTATATAAATAGATAATATAATACAAATATATATTATCACATTATTATAATATATGACAGTATGTTAAACAACAAGACGAGAAGCCATGTGTAACGTTACAGTGTGTTAGTCTTGTGTGTTACAGTTGTGTGTGTTACAGTGTGTTACAGTCGTGTGTGTTACAGTTGTGTGTCTTACAGTCGTGTGTCTTACAGTGTGTTAGTTTGTTAGTGTAGTACAGTCGTGTGTTACAGTGTGTTACAGTCGTGTGTCTTACAGTGCGTTAGTTTGTTAGTGTAGTACAGTCGTGTGTTACAGTGTGTTACAGTCGTGTGTTACAGTGTGTTACAGTATGTTACAGTTGTGTGTCGTGTGTGTTACAGTCATGTGTGTTACAGTCATGTGTGTTACAGTCGTGTGTGTTAGTGTGTTAGTTTGTTACGGTGTATTACAGTCGTGTGTTACAGTGTGTTATAGTGTGTTACAGTCGTGTTACAGTTGTCCCTGAGTGGTGTTCAGAGGATGTGGTTGACTGGCTCAGTGGTTAGCATGCCCGTCTTTCAATCAGAGGATCAGTGGTTCGTGCCCCGGCTCTGCTAGTCCTAGTCGTTGTGTCCTTGAACAAGACACTTAACCCCTCCCCGTTGCTGTGTCTACAGTGAATAGAGCAAAAATGTAAGTCGCTTTGGATAAAAGCGTCAGCTAAATGAAATGTGATGTTGTACTTATTGTTGGAAAAAAAAAAAAAAAATCTTCCCGTTGATTGAAGCCAGCGGATTGATTTATAACGGTGAACAGACCGGTTAAATGAAACTACTTAGTAGGTGTCCTTTATCAGAAATGTAGGGATTACCCTGCTGCCAATCAGAATTGAGTAATCAGACCATGGTATAACTACAATATACTGCATCCCAAAATATTTTTGTAATACCAAAAGTAGCGGCAAGTGTCTGTGGTTTATTCACATCTAACTATAAAGTCTGTCTGTCCTTTGCATATCCTGAGAACTGTTCATTCGATCTACTTCACACCACCAGAAACTAATTGACACACCAGGAGACACCTCAGACCTCCAGGGCCGTTGCTGAAGTTACCGTGTTGGTGATCCAGTCTCAACTGAGGTATATAAATGGCCATAACCAGCATACTATATATCTAGCAGGGTCCTCCTGACAGCAGTGTGATCCGGCTGCCGCTGGATGAGCCAAGTGGCCTCTTCATTATCAGCTCAGCACCAGAATGTTCTCTCTCTCTCTCAACATTCATTTACAAACACAATTCTGAACTCAGCGTGACTTTATTCTCACTGTGCTTGTTAAATAATTTCCTCATTCTCTGATTTGAAAGAATCTCCCAGCAGACGGGCAGAGCCGCCTCGCCACATGATCCCAAACCGCTCTGCGGCGTTGTGATCCAGAGTCGCCCCCCCACAGTTCAAAGAGTCATGCCGTCTGTTGCATCATGGATCTGCTCTGCTGCGCATTCATTATGCATCTCCGGGTTTGAATTAAACATCGGGACCGTCATGGAATCAACAGGAGCCTCGTCATAAAATCATTATTTGCCAGTAGTGTGTGAAAACCTGTGTTTGTATATAAAGTTCTGAGAATTTTAGCACACTAGAACTGTGATTGAAGAATAGCTCTGTTACATTTGAAGGGCAAACATGATGAATAAAAAGCCCACAAAGTAAAATGAATTAATTTTAAAAGACTGCCAAAGGGTTCCCTGAACACATCTTGCTAATTAGCTTGAATCTGTTAGCGCCCTTGTGTTTCACATCCAGCTGGAAGACGAGGAACCTCTGTGTGCTCGTGTGTGTCCTTCGCACATCGTAAAAGCGTTACATCCCACGCACTCGGCACTTTGCGGGTGTATTGCTGGGAACCCGGGGATGGCAGTGGGTCGGCGCTGTGGACACGAGACATGTTCAACATTAATAAACTACGAACACACAAGCGGTAGCGCTCTGAGTAGCGGAGCTTCGGGCTCTGCGGCTCAGTTCACTTCCTAGACTCTGTACAAGAGGTATATCTCAGTTACTGTGTTTTTATTTCAGAACGTTTTATAGTTAAATGTAAAGTAGTCAGATTGAAGAGTATTTTCAGGGTTCGACCACAGACTGTCTATAAGAAGTGGACGTAGTCATGGTGACGTCACCCGTTGGTTTGTGGACTGATGTTTTGAAGCCTCGGGTTCGCTGATTTGGCCGTCGCCATCTTGGACAGACGTTATTTTTCCTGCAATAATGAACAGAAGTTTCGGCGGCTGTAGCTCAGGGGGATGAGTGGTCGTCCACCACTCACTCTTACAAAGGGAGAATAGAAGCTTTTGAGTGACTCGCACCTGCAGCGGATCCTCTGAAGGTACATTGCTAAAGCAGGGCGGGAAAAGCGCTGACATCTCACTCAACCTAACCATGACACTTTACAGCCTCTCATGACCCTGCAGACCCCCCCAAAAAACATTGTCCTTTTTATTAAACTCAGTGGAAAATAGAGGAATCTGTCAAACGGACGGACCGTCCTCAGTTCGAAGGGTCCGTTATGATCCTGAGACACGGAAACCCACGCTTTGGGCTTTGTGGGTGAGACAACGGCCCCTTCCTACTGGACTAGTTCAGACCACACCCTCAACTAACTACCTGATCGGTTTCATGACTGCTTTGGGTAAAAACATTTTTGCAATGTCAGTTTTTGTTCCAATATCGTACAGCCCAAAATGCATCTCTCATTTCAAAAGAAAATTGTGAATGGTTTGCATCCCCATACTAAATACAGAATATCTCCTCAACCACAAAAAGGTATAATATACAGAAAATACTTGTGAGACAGTATATGTGTAACTGGGTTATTGGTTGATAATAGAACACAGGAAAGAAAAAAAGAAAATAATATTCAGAAAAACTAAAAACTTCCAGGATGTATTTTCTCTTTTTAATTATGCATATCATCGCTTTCCTTTCTACTATAAAATAGAACTATGTGGTAACAGTATTTCTGCAAAGTTTGACTTTGATTAAGTGAAGTTAAATATTTTTAGTAATTCATTTTGTGCACAGATTTCGTGAACCGTAGTTTTAGATCTGCATAGAAGCAGAACGATGGACCTCTGGGGGTCATCTATTAGATTGTTTCCCGACTGTTTCTTTACTGCATCAACACCTGGATTTCATGTGAACTCTTGGCAAAACTCGCCAACAATCCCTCTTCAAAGCACAACAGTTACTGAATTAAAACCTGATGAGCCCCAGCGCCCCCAAAGCTGCGGGCAGAATTCTTCATCAGGAGGTCTTCCTCACTCTCCAAGTCCTCGTACTCTCATGAATTGATACCAAAGACACTGATGTGACATAGCAAAAGAAAAACTGCACAGCCTGGCCTTACAAGAGCATATAAGTCCATTGTACATGTTTATAACACAATTCAAACCTAAATATTAACAAACCATAAATATGACTCGAGAGGACTCAAAGGTTTTTATATCTCTAGCTTGATCCTACACATGATTAGCTCATGATCTACAGAATCCGCCAATACCGCCAAATCCCTTGTGAGACAAAGCCTCAGCAAGATATCAACCACATTGAAATATGACTTACTTATGGATAAACGATACTGGCTTGGTATGTATTGGTGCATCTGCTTGAGCAGAACCCCTCTGTTGTGGAACCAGAGGCGTTCAAGGTCCAGGAAGAAAGTTAGGGCATTTTGGCTTTCAGCGGACCTAAACCTACGGTACACGAAATCTGTGCTAAATGAATTACTAAATGTATTTAACTTCACTTAATCAAAGTCAAACTTTGCAGAGATATTGTTAACACATAGTGATATTTTATAGTAGAAAAGAAAGCGATGATATGCAAAATTAAAAAGAGCAAATACATCTTGGATGTTTTTTGTTTTTCTGAATATTTCTATCATCAACCAATAAACCAGTAACACATATACTGCTATATGAACCTCTTAACTGGTCTCAAGTGTTTTCTGTATATTATACCTTTTGAAATGATTCAAATAGCCCTTGTGGTTGAGGAGATATTCTGTATTTAGTATGGGTATGCAAACCATTCACAATTTGTTTTTTAAATGGCTGGGGCTTAACCGGGGTTAAAAAGGTTATTAACTTCACGTTTCCCTGAGGGGATCGATAACGTCAGAAACACAAAAGGCCCTCTAAGGACAGAGTTTGGTAATGAGGACCTGCTCCCTAAGGAGATATGAAGGGCTCATTTTAAGATAAAGAAAACAATTCTTGGTTCCCCGTGATTATACACTAATCAAAACATTATATATTATATTCCATTTCTGCCTGTGGATCCCCCGAAATCCTACATTTCAGAGTTAGTGTCTTACATTGTGTAAATAGAGTATCAAGATGTAGGACTTAAATATCCTTTTTAGCCTGAGAACAATAAAGTTCTCAGGCATTTTTTCTACTGACCACCAGGGGGCGACTCCTCTGGTTGTATAGAAGTCTATGCTTCATGTGTTATAGCTGCATTCTCTCTCCTGACCACCAGGGGGTGACTCCTCTGGTTGTATAGAAGTATATGCTTCATGTGTTAAAGCTGCATTCTCTCTCCTGACCACCAGGGGGTGACTCCTCTGGTTGTATAGAAGTCTATGCTTCATGTGTTAAAGCTGCATTCTCTCTCCTGACCACCAGGGGGTGACTCCTCTGGTTGTATAGAAGTCTATGCTTTATGTGTTAAAGCTGCATTCTCTCTCCTGACCACCAGGGGGCGACTCCTCTGGTTGTATAGAAGTCTATATAAATGACTCTACTTCTCTTGATGTATTCTCTCAGTAAACATTGTAAACATGAGTTTATGTCTCAATCTCTAGTTTCAAGTCTTCTTCAATACAGCATGATGTTCATTTAGTACATTATGGTCATTTAGAGTCAAACAGACCATAAAGCAGGGGACGCTTTAGGGCGGGGCTAAAGGTGATTGACAGGTTGCTGTCTCTACCAGAGACGTGTAACGGTGTCTCTACGTGACTCCTCTGCATTTCAAATATGATAACTTCTGTTCATTGGTTGTAAAAAATATAAATGCTGATGGGAGTGATCCAAAATGGCGGCATTTTACCAAACTCGAGGCTTCAAAACGGTAGTTGACATGCCAACGGGTGAAGTAACCATGACTACGTCCACTTCTTCTATCCTGTCTCTGTCTAAAACATACATTTCTTTCACTGAGGTTGAGCTGCATAAGTGAGCTTGGGCCAACACAGTAGGTCACCACATTTAACTCTGAAGCAGATAAATAAGTCAACAAACCAGGCGAAGCTTCGCTGGAGCGAACTGCAGACAGGCTTTTAAAGACTGAGCGAGGGAGGGAGAAATGGAGGACGAGAAGAGAAAACTGGAGCCGCTGCATTGTCGGGGCGCTATAAGGGGAGCAAGGCTTACAAGCTACATGTAGGGGGGGGGGGGTACCTCAATGATGGCTGAGGGCCACTGCGATGGAGGAGAGGGACAAGATGAGAGCAGAGTGGCCGCTTAGATGGAGGGAGGGATGATGGAGGGAGGGAGAGGTTGTTTGTGTGAGGAGTGTTGCTCTCTGTGATCACGCAGGCTGACCCAGATGCAGCTGAATCAGACACAGCCCTGTGTCTGGAAGAGTGTGTGTGTGTGTGTGTGTGTGTGTGTGTGTGTGTGTGTGTGTGTGTGTGTGTGTGACAGCGTAGTTATGAGAGCTAAAGAGCTGGAGGTAGAGAGGAAGAGAGGAAGAGTGTTCCAGGCAGATTCTCTCTGTTGTTCTTTTCGGGTCACGACCCAAAAGGCCTCAAAGTAAAAAGGTGCGTTTCATTGAGCTTGGGATGGAACCAAAATACTCTTTGGTACCATCTTTGCACAGTATACCGATACTAGAAAGGTATTGCAATACTCTTGCCGTTGCACTATACCCATTTTATTAGTGGGGTGTTTTAAGAATGACAATGTGAGAAAACAAGTGCCAAAAAAGCAAAGATATGGCACTAAAGTAGGTCTGGGAAATAAGAAGAACATTTAAATATCGCAATATATTTTTGGGACCAAATACCTCGATATCGATATTGCAACAATATCGTAGGGAACGAAGTGGGTCGAACAGCTGGAGCAGCTTTTCAAACGAGTAACAAACACAACACTCGTCCAAAAGCTTCTGTCACGATATCGGTAAACGTCAACGTATGGACCGGCCTGCAGCGCTGTGACGAGGGTTACGCGTTACCTGTACCTGTGAAGGTACAATAACAAGTACAACAAATGAATTAAAGATCCATACTTGGCTTCCGTGTATCGATACCATATCGCGATACTATGCTGTATCGATTTTAACCCCCACCCCTACCGGACTGTGTAATTGTACAGCTGTACTACGTATATATATATATATATATATATATATATATTTATTTATATATAATTATATTATATATAGCCTTCGTGCATTTTTGACGACATGCAACATGTTTTTACAATAAATGCATCTTAAAGAGATATGCTACTGAGGAAACCGTTCTCGACTATGAATGAATTACTTCTTTTGAAGCGGCACAACTATTTCTTTATAATATCCGGAGTGATAAATTCCCCCATCCCTTAAAATGTGGCCTGTTGGATGACTCAATTAATGCAGCTTTAATGCGTCTGCCTCGTATAACTCTGTTCATGATTCTATTTGCAGACACATGACAAGAGGGAAATGCAACTTTAAACCCCCATGAATAAAAACGGTTAACCACATGTTAAAACGTACGTCTTCAAAAAGTTAAACAAAGACACGTATCACTTCCGGTTAACATCCTTCACCGTTAGCACACACCCGTGGGACCCTGCCGCCCTGAGCTGTCATATCGCATCTGTCATGCATATACATGCTTTACACACCGTGAATATTCTTTTTGCTGTTATTTAAGGCTTCAATATTCCTGTCGGCCCGCTCTCCTTCTGAACCAGCTCATTAACCAAGCTGTCCGTCTTCAAAAGGGAGGAGCAGCGGTCCATTTAGGGGGAAATGTCCGAATCTGCCCACCGGCAACAGGAACAGAAGAAGAAGAAGAAGTGAACGGAGAAGAAGAAAGACAGAAGCTCTTCATTGTGGATGGCAGACAGAGTTCTCTTGATGGATTCAGATGTCTGATGCTGCTCAGTGGTTGAGCTGATGTTCTCGTACTGGGTTTCTTTTCCCATTAACACTCTGACATGTTTCATCTCTGTTGAGAGCTGCACATGCTCAGTGCCGATCGGGGCAGGAGCTGGCGGAGAGTGTAGCGTTAGCCGGAGTTAGCAAACTGTCGGCAATTTGGCAATATTTTACACGGGAAGATCCGCCAAATCAGATAATAAAATAATGAATTCTCTGCATGTATTTGTTCATGTTAAAAGGGTTTAACCTGACAACCAGGACAGCCATCATAGCACATCCGTACAGGGTTGTACAGTTCGAACGCTATCGGATCCGTACTTATTATCGGCCGATATCCGAGTACAGACACCGGTATCTGGAAAAGAGAACATCATAGAATCTCTAGACCCACGACATTGATTTCGTTTCATGTTGTTTCCCATTCAAACACTTCCTCCATCACTTCTTCTCTCCCCGTCTCCCGACACCACCTCCTTCCATCACGGCCGTCCTCGCTTGCTCCCACTCTTCGTCTTGCCCGCTCTTGTCTCTTTTACTTTTTGTCTGATTCCAGGACCCGGGGCTCCTTCTGTGCCGCTCCGCTCTCCCTCCCCCTGTCCTCTGCTAGCGTGCAGAAGAGCGGCGGCCACCTACGAGAGCTTTGTATTATGTAATGAGATCATCTGGAGACTAATGCTGCACGTATATAGGAGCAGCCATTAGTGGCATCTCTGTAGCATGACCACTTGTCTGGCTGGTGGTGCACACGTCTTTAGGCTCGTGCACAGATGGGTGATGGAGGGACTTTGGCTTGAGCAGCAAGGCTCAGTGTCACTAAAGCCTCCAGATATCAACATGTGTTTGCTCATATGGGGTAATCCTCCACCCGATAGTGCTTTTGTCCTGGATCTGGTTTGTACCTTGTGTTTTTCAAGAGGTGAGACGTAGATGGACGGATGGATAAGCTCTGAGGGAAGTAAGGACAGATGGACGACAATGCATGTGAGGAGATGGCTGCACACATCCACGTGTTGGGGGGCGGTAACAAAGACATGAGGGAGTAGACACATACCGTAACACGCTAAGGGGTTATAAATGCGTCATTTGTTAGCTGCATTATCTCTCCTGACCACCAGGGGGTGACTCCTCTGGTTGTATAGAAGTCTATGCTTCATGTGTTAAAGCTGCATTCTCTCTCCTGACCACCAGGGGGTGACTCCTCTGGTTGTATAGAAGTCTATGCTTCATGTGTTAAAGCTGCATTATCTCTCCTGACCACCAGGGGGCGACTCCTCTGGTTGTATAGAAGTATATGCTTCATGTGTTAAAGCTGCATTCTCTCTATGACCAGCAGGGGGCGACTCCTCTGGTTGTATAGAAGTCTATGCTTCATGTGTTAAAGCTGCATTCTCTCTCCTGACCACCAGGAGGTGACTCCTCTGGTTGTATAGAAGTATATGCTTCATGTGTTAAAGCTGCATTCTCTCTCCTGACCACCAGGGGGCGACTCCTCTGGTTGTATAGAAGTCTATGCTTCATGTGTTAAAGCTGCATTCTCTCTCCTGACCACCAGGGGGTGACTCCTCTGGTTGTATAGAAGTATATGCTTCATGTGTTAAAGCTGCATTCTCTCTCCTGACCACCAGGGGGCGACTCCTCTGGTTGTATAGAAGTCTATATAAATGACTCTACTTCTCTTGATGTATTCCCTCAGTAAACATTGTAAACATGAGTTTATGTCTCAATCTCTAGTTTCAAGTCTTCTTCAATACAGCATGATGTTCATTTAGTAAATTATGGTCATTTAGAGTCAAACAGACCATAAAGCAGGGGACGCTTTAGGGCGGGGCTAAAGGTGATTGACAGGTTGCTACCAGAGACGTATACAGAGTCTCTACGTCACTCCTCCACATTCATAAAAAAAAATTGACAGATAGCTTTGACCAAAGAAATCTGAACTCAAGGTCCACTTGCTCGATCTTCCACGAGTTCAAATAGATTTGTCTACAGAATGAATACAAGTGAAAACGTCCATGATTTGTCTGGTTTGAAAGGAATGCGACTCAAGGCCCGAACATCACAATGAAGCCTGATCCACGTCAGCACCACGTCTCCTTCATTTCCTGGTAGTTCTCTTGGTTGTGTATGGTCATCTTTCCGCACGGCAGCTCGTGCACTATCACAGCGCACGGCAGCTCGTGCACTATCACAGCGCACGGCAGCTCGTGCACTATCACAGCGCACGGCAGCTCGTGCACTATCACAGCGCACGGCTCGACCGATGGACATCACAAGGAACACGACTCGGAGCCACAAAGCTCCAGCGCTGCCGCTGGGAACGTCAGAGAAAATCGTCCATATTCCAAAAATAACTTGGGAGACATCCGGCTTTCCCACAATGCCTCTGTGATCAAGTCACCTTCTCCGTGGCCCCCAGTGTTAGAGGCCTCAGCACGCTGCCAGAAACACCAGTGGCTGGGTGGGCAGGGAGCGGCGTGTTCAGGAGCAGCAGGAACCTAAACACCAAAACGCCGGCTGAGCTCAGAGCGGTTCAAACACCTGGCGACACGATCGGACCACGAGGAACCCGGTTCATACCAAAACTACAACAACAAGTGGCGATACGCTTGTACGGCCTAAAGGACACTTCCAGTACAAGAGCGCTGCCCTGAAGCTCGTCACCGAGTCATGTCACAGCTCACATCCCGCTCAGAGGAAGGGTTTCTGTTCAGAACCCAAGCAGCTTCCACTTCCAGAGGATTATTGGTTACAGATGCTGAGCTACGAGAAGGCATGTTGTTGTTTCTTCACTCTTTACAGCGGCCGGGGATGTGTGCGCTGACACACACACACACACACACACACACACACACACACACACACACACACACACACACGATGTAATCTGGTGTGTACATCTGCACTGATCCTGATGGGATCCATGTAGTGTTATGGTTTGCATGCGTTGTTATTGCGCGTGTGTGTGTGTGTGTGTGTGTGTGTGTGTGTGTGTGTGTGTGTGTGTGTGTGTGTGTGTGTGTGTGTGTGTGTGTTGGTCCTCACTGATCTCCCTGCACTATGATTAGTATATTACATTCTTTGCATTATTACTATTTCACACGTCAGTTGCATTGTCTCCACCTCGTGTTCCTGTATAGCAGCAGAGGAAAGAATGCAAAATGTAACAAATAAGCACAATAACAATGACAAACTAAAAACTAAAAAGCATAAAGACCCATGCCACCATGTTTCTCTAACTGCCTGTTGTTCCCACAAACTTGCATGGCCGCAGTTCTTCCTCATAAGAGGTGTAATTATGTAACTGCATGATGTTCTCGGAGCCTCACCTGCTTTCTGCGCCACAGACCGGATCCCCACGGCGAGCCCCAGCAGCGCCCCCGCGAAGCACATCTGGAGGGCGAACAAGTCCTTTCGCTTCCTCCGCCTGGCTTTGCTCCTCCGGCGGGTCGGCATCACTCCTCCGGCGGCCGTCTCCGGCATCCCTTCGACCACCACGCGGGCCATGGCGCTCTTCTCTCGGCGCGCGTTGAACCCCGCGCCCCTCCCGGCGGTGGAGAAACTGAAGCGAGGGGACGGAGCCGGAGAGACGCGCTGCTCGGGCTCTGCAGCTGCTCGACGAGAGGACACGAGTGGCGTGTCCACGGACCTGTAAAGACACCCGGATGTAGCGGGCTGCAGACGTCCGGTCCGACGTTTCAAAATAAAACTCAATCCTTGCAAAAATTGTGGTGCAGCAAGCAAACATTTGGCACATTTTAAGGTCATATTTTTTATCTCGAAGGTATTTTTCTCCAATATACTCAATATTCAGGCTACATAGTAACACTAATACAGTAGAGTGTAGTATAATGACAATGGAAAATGGAAAGCTGCACTTTAAATTCACCATTTCACTCTTGACAGGCAGTAGCACTCCATAATAATAATAATAATAATAATAATAATAAACACCTAATGGGCACATACAAACTTATAATGAAAGCCAAAGTTAATCAGTTATCACTTTTTTTCTTCTTATTTGTTGAGTTATGATTCAACTGGAGTTTACACCGTCTGATGGGGGATGAGAAATTAAACAATGAGGAAGTGGAACCTCGAGAATGAAGGCTATCTTTTGGATGGACTCAGAATAAACCAGTCATATACCATCATCAATATTTCATTAAAAGTCCTGAAACACTTTTGAATCATTCGTTGTATTGACAATATGCTCTTGTTTTGAAGTTCCCATATCCGGTTCTTCGCTAACCCTCACGCCCTTGATGCAGCTTGAAGGGGTCGGTGGCAGCTCCGCACCCGGAGAAGGACGCTCTGTGGCGGGCAGACAGTGCGGCTTCTCCGGGTGCGGAGCCAGAGGACGGGCTTCTTGAAGAAACGATCCGGTACAGGAGTGCGCTTTTCTCGGCGTGGATTGTCGGGGAGGGAGCGCTGCTACGGAGCTGGAGATGTCAACGATGGAGGGGCGTGTGCACGCGTGTGCGTGCGTGTGCACGCGTGTGCACGTGAGCGAGAGAGAGGGAGAGCAATTCCGATCATATGGATGGATGGATGGATGGATGGATGGATAGATAGATACTTTATTTATCGCAGAGGGGAAATTCGTTTGTCACAGTAGCAAGCAACTTACATATGAGACATTAAAAAAATCACAAAATATCAGGAATGCAAAATCCTCAATATATATAACAAAAAAAAGCGTAATAATTTAGGAAATGAAACAATAAATAAAGTGCAAAACAAGTATGTACAGTGTATATGAAGTGTATGAAGGATGTACAGTGACTAACTAGACAACAAAAGCGGCGCAAGGGCTGTTGTTGATGTTGATGTTGTTGATGTTCAATTCAATTCAATTCAGTTTATTTTATACAGCCCAACATCACAAATACAAGTTTGCCTCAGAGGGCTTTACAGTCTGTAACATAACATCCTGTCCCGGGACCTCACATCGGATCAGGAAAAACTCCCCTAAAAAGATAGTAAAAACCCTTTCACAGGGAAAAAAGGGAAGAAACCTGAGGGAGAGCAACAGAGGAGGATCCCTCTCCGGATGGACAGAAGCAATAGATGTCATGTGACCAGAATGAATAGCGTAGTTACAGCACATTACATGAATATGACAGAAATTATTCATATAATGAGTAGTAGGCATGGTCCATGATCCTGATAACCACGATCCATGAAGTAGAAGGCGGTAGAGAGGAAGGGGGGGCATCAGCAGGGCCATGGCAGCAGGCAGGACCGGTTCCAGGCCGGTTCCATCAGCAGGGCCATGGCAGCAGGCAGGACCGGTTCCAGGCCGGTTCCATCAGCAGGGCCATGGCAGCAGGCAGGACCGGTTCCAGGCCGGTTCCATCAGCAGGGCCATGGCAGCAGGCAGGACCGGTTCCAGGCAGCCATGAATCCATGGCAGGGGGCAGGACCGGGGGCAGGACCCGGGGCAGGACCCGGGGCAGGACCGGTTCCAGGCAGCCATGAATCCATGGAAAAAGAAAGTAGAGTTAGTAATGTGCATTGAAGAGACAATAGTTTATCCAGATGGAGAGAAAGAAGAGGAGAGGAGGAGTGAAAGAGGAAGAGAAGAAGAGAAGAAGAGAAGAAGAGAAGAGAAGAGAAGAGAAGAGGAGCTCAGTGTATCCTAAGATGTCCCCCAGCAGTCTAGGCCTATAGCAGCATATCTAGGGGCTGGACCAGGGCAAACCTGAGCCAGCCCTAACCATAAGCCTGAAACAGTCCTAACTATAAGCCTGAAACAGTCCTAACTATAAGCCTGAAACAGTCCTAACTATAAACCTGAAACAGTCCTAACTATAAGCCTGAAACAGTCCTAACTATAAACCTGAAACAGTCCTAACTATAAACCTGAAACAGTCCTAACTATAAACCTGAAACAGTCCTAACTATAAGCCTGAAACAGCCCTAACTATAAACCTGAAACAGTCCTAACTATAAACCTGAAACAGTCCTAACTATAAGCCTGAACCAGTCCTAACTATAAACCTGAAACAGTCCTAACTATAAGCCTGAAACAGCCCTAACTATAAGCCTGAAACAGTCCTAACTATAAGCCTGAAACAGCCCTAACTATAAGCCTGAAACAGTCCTAACTATAAACCTGAAACAGTCCTAACTATAAGCCTGAAACAGCCCTAACTATAAGCCTGAAACAGTCCTAACTATAAGCCTGAACCAGTCCTAACTATAAACCTGAAACAGTCCTAACTATAAACCTGAAACAGTCCTAACTATAAACCTGAAACAGTCCTAACTATAAACCTGAAACAGTCCTAACTATAAACCTGAAACAGTCCTAACTATAAGCCTGAACCAGTCCTAACTATAAACCTGAAACAGTCCTAACTATAAACCTGAAACAGTCCTAACTATAAACCTGAACCAGTCCTAACTATAAACCTGAAACAGTCCTAACTATAAGCCTGAAACAGTCCTAACTATAAACCTGAAACAGTCCTAACTATAAGCCTGAAACAGTCCTAACTATAAGCCTGAAACAGTCCTAACTATAAACCTGAAACAGTCCTAACTATAAGCCTGAAACAGCCCTAACTATAAGCCTGAAACAGCCCTAACTATAAGCCTGAAACAGTCCTAACTATAAGCCTGAAACAGTCCTAACTATAAGCCTGAAACAGTCCTAACTATAAACCTGAAACAGTCCTAACTATAAGCCTGAAACAGTCCTAACTATAAGCCTGAAACAGTCCTAACTATAAACCTGAAACAGTCCTAACTATAAACCTGAAACAGTCCTAACTATAAGCCTGAAACAGCCCTAACTATAAGCCTGAAACAGTCCTAACTATAAGCCTGAAACAGTCCTAACTATAAGCCTGAAACAGCCCTAACTATAAACCTGAAACAGTCATAACTATAAACCTGAAACAGTCCTAACTATAAACCTGAAACAGTCCTAACTATAAGCCTGAAACAGCCCTAACTATAAACCTGAAACAGTCATAACTATAAACCTGAAACAGTCCTAACTATAAGCCTGAAACAGTCCTAACTATAAGCCTGAAACAGCCCTAACTATAAACCTGAAACAGTCATAACTATAAACCTGAACCAGTCCTAACTATAAACCTGAAACAGTCCTAACTATAAGCCTGAAACAGCCCTAACTATAAGCCTGAAACAGTCCTAACTATAAGCCTGAAACAGCCCTAACTATAAGCCTGAAACAGTCCTAACTATAAGCCTGAAACAGCCCTAACTATAAGCCTGAAACAGTCCTAACTATAAACCTGAAACAGTCCTAACTATAAGCCTGAAACAGTCCTAACTATAAACCTGAAACAGCCCTAACTATAAACCTGAAACAGTCCTAACTATAAGCCTGAAACAGTCCTAACTATAAACCTGAAACAGTCCTAACTATAAGCCTGAAACAGTCCTAACTATAACCCTGAAACAGTCCTAACTATAAGCCTGAAACAGCCCTAACTATAAGCCTGAAACAGTCCTAACTATAAACCTGAAACAGTCCTAACTATAAGCCTGAAACAGTCCTAACTATAACCCTGAAACAGTCCTAACTATAAACCTGAAACAGTCCTAACTATAAGCCTGAAACAGTCCTAACTATAAGCCTGAAACAGCCCTAACTATAAGCCTGAAACAGTCCTAACTATAACCCTGAAACAGTCCTAACTATAAACCTGAAACAGTCCTAACTATAAGCCTGAAACAGTCCTAACTATAAACCTGAAACAGTCCTAACTATAAGCCTGAAACAGTCCTAACTATAAACCTGAAACAGTCCTAACTATAAACCTGAGCCAGCCCTAACTATAAGCCTGAAACAGTCCTAACTATAAGCGCTATCAAAGAGGAAAGTCTTAAGTCTGCTCTTAAATGAGGTGACTGTGTCTGCCCCCCGGACTGAAAGTGGAAGCTGATTCCACAGAAGAGGAGCCCGATAACTGAAAGCTCTAGCCCCCAACCTACTTTTTAAGACTCTGGGAACCACAAGTAACCCTGCATTCAGTGAGCGTAACGCTCTAGTGGGGTAATATGGCATTATAAGCTCTGTGTTGTTGATGTTCTTGTTGATATTGTTGATGTTGTTGTTGATGTTGTTGTTGTTGATGTTGTTGATGTTGATGTTGATGATGTTGTTGATGTTGTTGATGTTGATGTTGTTGATGATGATGATGTTGATGTTGTTGATGTTGATGTTGTTGATGTTGATGATGTTGATGTTGATGTTGTTGTTGTTGATGTTGTTGATGTTGTTGATGTTGTTGATGATGATGATGTTGATGTTGTTGATGTTGATGTTGATGTTGTTGATGTTGATGTTGTTGATGTTGTTGTTGTTGATGTTGATGTTGTTGATGTTGTTGATGTTGTTGATGTTGATGTTGTTGATGTTGTTGATGATGATGATGTTGATGTTGTTGATGTTGATGTTGTTGATGTTGTTGATGTTGATGTTGTTGATGTTGTTGATGATGATGTTGTTGATGTTGTTGATGATGATGATGTTGATGTTGATGATGATGATGATGTTGATGTTGATGATGTTGATGATGTTGATGATGTTGATGATGTTGATGTTGTTGATGATGTTGATGATGATGATGTTGATGTTGTTGATGATGATGATGTTGATGTTGATGATGTTGATGATGTTGATGATGTTGATGATGTTGATGTTGTTGATGATGTTGATGATGATGATGTTGATGTTGTTGATGATGATGATGTTGATGTTGTTGATGATGTTGATGTTGATGATGTTGATGATGTTGATGTTGTTGATGATGATGATGTTGATGATGATGATGATGTTGATGTTGATGATGATGATGATGTTGATGTTGATGTTGATGTTGTTGTTGTCGATGTTGTTGATGATGTTGATGTTGTTGATGTTGTTGATGATGTTGTTGTTGTTGATGTTGTTGATGATGATGATGTTGTTGATGATGTTGATGTTGTTGATGTTGTTGATGATGTTGATGTTGTTGATGATGTTGATGATGATGATGTTGATGTTGTTGATGATGTTGATGTTGATGATGTTGATGATGTTGATGATGTTGATGTTGTTGATGTTGATGTTGTTGATAATGTTGATGTTGATGATGTTGATGATGTTGATGATGTTGATGTTGTTGATGTTGATGTTGTTGATGATGTTGATGTTGATGATGTTGATGATGTTGATGATGTTGATGTTGTTGATGATGATGATGTTGATGATGATGATGATGTTGATGTTGATGATGATGATGATGTTGATGTTGATGTTGATGTTGATGTTGTTGTTGTTGATGTTGATGTTGTTGTTGTCGATGTTGTTGATGATGTTGATGTTGTTGATGTTGTTGATGATGTTGTTGTTGTTGATGTTGTTGATGATGATGATGTTGATGTTGTTGATGATGTTGATGTTGTTGATGTTGTTGATGATGTTGATGATGTTGATGTTGATGATGTTGATGATGTTGATGTTGTTGATGTTGTTGATGATGTTGATGTTGTTGATGTTGTTGATGATGTTGATGATGTTGATGTTGATGATGTTGATGATGTTGATGTTGTTGATGTTGATGTTGATGTTGTTGATGTTGTTGATGATGTTGATGATGTTGATGTTGATGATGTTGATGTTGATGTTGTTGATGTTGTTGATGATGTTGATGATGTTGATGTTGTTGATGATGTTGTTGTTGTTGATGTTGTTGATGTTGATGATGTTGATGTTGTTGATGATGTTGATGTTGTTGATGTTGTTGATGATGTTGATGATGTTGATGTTGTTGATGTTGATGTTGTTGATGTTGTTGATGTTGTTGTTGTTGATGTCAATTGACGGAGGATCTGGACAGGGTGACTTATTGTAAAGTCTAATAGCAGTGGGCAGGAATGTTAGTGATATGATATGTTAGTAAAGTACATGAAGTGAAATGAGTCGCCTTTAGAAATATGTGTAACATTTTGTTTTTGTATGGTATGATATGTAATCCCATTCTAAAAGTGTTCATGTTATAAATGTTACAAAAAATAGCATTCATAAATGATTCTGCCCCTATGAATGTTATAGAAGGGTGTTTATTAGTGTTATTATTATTATTACATCACAATAGCATAGTTACAATCACTGGGGTCTAAAATCTCCAGTTGACTTTTACGTAAGCGGCTCTTTCCCCCAAGGAGTCACCAAAGTATTTATTCACTCATGCAGTCATTATGGCGACTCGTCAATTATTATCTTGTTTTATTCAGTTAAAGACTGGAAGTTATGTTCTGGAAAATGAGTCTCTTGGAATTAATTATGAGCAGCTATGAGAAGAAACGTCTGTGGTAACGATGACTGAATACCAAGCTCCGTTGAAGGGGACGGCCCTTCTGAGCAGGCCCTCAGCTGATGAGGGTCAAAGGTCACGACCCTCTGACCCCGAATGAACCATTTTATTCTGGGAGCAGAGCATGAGAAGGAACATCAAAGAGAATGTTGAGCCGTGGCATTCGGCTTCCCGTCATGTGGGAACGCCTTTGACCCCAAATGTCTTTTTGTTCTGCCGTCCCATCAGATCTGTGGAGTGATGTCATGAGTGATGTCATCCAGCGAGGAACTGTAAAGCATGAGAGAGAGAGGAGGCAGCTCCAGATTACACACACACACACACACACACACACACACACACACACACACACACACACACACACACACACACACACACACACACACACACACACACACACACACACACACACTTCCTTCATGACGGATTGGGCATAATCCTCATCCTGAGCAATGGCGGCTGACAGCCGTGATTCCAGACAATGACATGAGTTCCTGGATTAGGAGGCAGCTTCATCTTTTGAGTGAAATCTCCAAACCGATCTAACCGGGTCATGTGTGGCTTCATGCAGAGTGAGACTCTGATCTCTAACCGGGTCATGTGTGTGGCTTCAATTCTAAAGGTAAAAATGTTATTGATGCCATGAGAGCTGAGCACAGGTGGCGAAAAACTAACCTCCAGGTTCACTGTGGAATCTATGAAGAGATCCATTCCACCTGGGCATGCAATCAATCTGCCTCCTATTTTGCTGACAAAATTCAGAAAATTAGACAAGCAGTCGGTGGCTCCACACCAACCACAGGATATGTGTTGTCCCCATCTTTAAATAACATCCATTCAAATGTCATGACACAATTTCACTCAATTAACCAAAGAGGCCTAGAAGACATTATCCAACATCTGAAAACATCCTCCTGCTGCTTGGATATTCTACCAACACACTTTTTCAAAAATATTTCACACTGCATGACCGCTGATCTTTTACAAACTGTAAACACATCCCTTCTCTCAGGTTTCTTCCCACAAGCCCTACAAACTGCAGTTATTAAACCACTCCTAAAGAAGGCTAGTTTAGACCCCAAAATATTGAAAAACTATAGGCCAATATCAAACCTTCCATTCTTAAGTAAAATAATGGAAAAAGTGTTTTTTCAACAGCTGAACAACTTCCTGGCCTAAAATAACTGTTTCGATGTCTTCCAGTCCGGCTTTCGTCAGCACCACAGTACTGAAACTGCTCTTGTTAAGGTTTTCAACGACATCACTTAAACACAGACAGTGGCAGAACCTCAGTCTTAGTATTACTGGATCTCAGTGCTGCATTCGACACGGTCGATCATGACATACTACTAGACAGACTGAAAGTCTGGGTAGGACTCTCTGGCGCAGCACTTAACTGGTTTGAATCCTACTTGAAGGACCGACAATACTTTGTGTCGGTAGCTAATTACACATCAGAGCTGACTAGGATGACATGTGGTGTTCCCCAAGGCTCAATACTGGGGCCTCTTCTGTTCAACATCTACATGCTTCCACTGGCTCAGATTATGAAAAACAACAACGTGTGTTATCATTATGCAGACGACACACACATATACATAACTATACACCGCGTTCCACATTATTATGCAAATTACACTTTGCTCAGATTTTCCTAAATAGTAATGCACAGTCAGTCAGTATCATTTTCAAGTCATCAACTGTTAGAGTATAAGTCAAATTCTATTGAACAAACCTCCTAATGATAACAGTATTTTTTTCAAAAATAAAAAACTCAAAATGCAGTGTTCCAAATTATTATGCAGAATTTCAGAATTTCAGAGTTTCAAGATATTTTATAGGTTGTAAAGAACAAAAAATTGTCATTTGTTGAATTTGCAGCATTAGGAGGTCATATTTACTGAAATCAAGAAAAGTTTGAATCAAAAACATCTTAACAGGTCAAGTTACATGTTAACATAGGACCCCTTCTTTGATATCAACTTCACAATTCTTGCCTCCATTGAACTTGTGAGTTCTTTGATAGTTTCTGCTTTAATGTCTTTGCAGGATGGCATAATAGCCTCCCAGAGCACCTGCTTGGATGTGAACTGCCTTCCACCCACATAGATCTTTTGCTTGATGATGCTCCAAAGGTTCTCAATAGGGTTAAGGTCAGGGGAAGATGGGGGCCACACCATGAGTTTCTCTCCTTTTATGCCCATAGCAGCCAATGCCCCAGAGGTATTCTTTGCAGCATGACATGGTGCATTGTCATGCATGAATATGATTTTGCTACGGAAGGCACGGTTCTTCTTTTTGTACCACAGAAGAAAGTGGTCAGTCAGAAACTCTACATACTTTGCCGAGGTCATTTTCACACCGTCAGGGACCCTGAAGGGGCCTACCAGCTCTCTCCCCATGATTCCGGCCCAAAACATGACTCCGCCACCTCCTTGTTGACGTCTCAGCCTTGTTGGGACATGGTGGTCATTCACCAACCATCCACTACTCCATCCATCAGGACCATCAAGGGTTGCACGGCACTCATCCGTAAACAAAACAGTTTGAAAGTTAGTCTTCATGTAGTCCTGAGCCCACTGCAACCTTTTTTGCTTGTGAGCTTGGTTTAGGGGTGGCCGAATAACAGGTTTAAGGACACTTGCAAACCTCTTGAGCATCCTACATCTTGAAGTTCGCGAGACTCCAGAGGCACCAGCGGCTTCAAACACCTGTTTGCTGCTATTCAATGGCATTTTAGTGGCTGCTCTCTTAACCCTACGCATTTGTTTGGCAGAAATCTTCCTTATTTTGCCTTTATCTGAACGAACCCGCTTGTGCTGTGAATCGGTGACAAATTTCTTCACCGTCCGATGATCACGTGCAATTCTTTTGGAAATATCCAATGTTGTGATACCTTGACCAAGGTATTGCACTATTTGCCGCTTTTCAGCAGCAGAGAGATCCTTTTTCTTCCCCATTTTGCCTGAAACATGTAGCTTGCTTAATAATGTGGAACATCCTTCTTAAGTAGTTTTCCTTTGATTGGGCTCACCTGGCAAACAAATTATTATTATTACTATTTGGATGATTTCAATCATCCAAATAGCCCTGAGACACAATACCATCCATGAGTTTCATTGAAAAAACAAAAAATTCATGTTTATGACTCTTAAATACAATTTGCCTAATAATGTGGAACGCGGTGTATCATCAGGGGATCATAATCATATACAAGGGCTGGCTACATAATTGTTTTTGGTCCCAAGGACGAACGATTGAAAGTCAGCACTCAGCTTTCAAACTAAGCCAGAAATCTAGTAGTTATGGAGTAAAAAGTCAATCAGAACGCTGCAGCTCGAGTCCTCACTAAGACCAGGAAAGTGGATCACATCACTCCAGTTCTGAGATCTTTGCACTGGCTTCCTGTCAAACAAAGAATTGACTTTAAAATCCTGCTGCTGGTTTATAAAGCACTGAATGGTTCAGGGCCTAAGTATGTTTGTGATCTGCTGCTGGTCTACCTTATGAACCATCCTGACCCCTCAGGTGGTCTGGGACTGATCTACCTTATGAACCATTCTGACCCCTCATGTGGTCTGGGACT
Source organism: Myoxocephalus aenaeus (assembly GCA_038501785.1). Lineage (NCBI taxonomy): Eukaryota > Metazoa > Chordata > Actinopteri > Perciformes > Cottidae > Myoxocephalus > Myoxocephalus aenaeus. The sequence goes on from JBAMJR010000599.1 coordinate 41,734, forward strand.
GGTCTACCTTATGAACCATCCTGACCCCTCAGGTGGTCTGGGACTGGTCTACCTTATGAACCATTCTGACCCCTCAGGTGGTCTGGGACTGGTCTACCTTATGAACCATCCTGACCCCTCAGGTGGTCTGGGACTGATCTACCTTATGAACCATCCTGACCCCTCAGGTGGTCTGGGACTGGTCTACCTTATGAACCACCCTGACCCCTCATGTGGTCTGGGACTGGTCTACCTTATGAACCACCCTGACCCCTCATGTGGTCTGGGACTGGTCTACCTTATGAACCATCCTGACCCCTCAGGTGGTCTGGGACTGGTCTACCTTATGAACCATTCTGACCCCTCAGGTGGTCTGGGACTGGTCTACCTTATGAACCATCCTGACCCCTCAGGTGGTCTGGGACTGATCTACCTTATGAACCATCCTGACCCCTCAGGTGGTCTGGGACTGGTCTACCTTATGAACCACCCTGACCCCTCATGTGGTCTGGGACTGGTCTACCTTATGAACCACCCTGACCCCTTAGGTGGTCTGGGACTGGTCTACCTTATGAACCATCCCGACCCCTCAGGTGGTCTGGGACTGATCTACCTTATGAACCATCCCGACCCCTCATGTGGTCTGGGACTGGTCTACCTTATGAACCATTCTGACCCCTCAGGTGGTCTGGGACTGGTCTACCTTATGAACCATCCTGACCCCTCAGGTGGTCTGGGACTGGTCTACCTTATGAACCATTAGACCCCTCAGGTGGTCTGGGACTGGT
>JBAMJR010000599.1:47500-65000 GCA_038501785.1 Myoxocephalus aenaeus
GTGAAGCAAGCCATCATTAGGATGAAACATCGAAACAAAACCACCAGAGAGATAGCAAACACATTAGGTGTGGCCAAATCAACTGTTTGGTACATTCTTAAGAAGAAAGAACGCACTGGTGAGCTCAGCAACACCAAAAGACCCGGAAGACCACGGAAGACAACTGTGGTGATGACAGAAGAATCATTTCCCTGGTGAAGAAAAACCCCTTCACAACAGTTGTCCAGATCAGGAACACTCTCCAGGAGGTAGGGGTATCTGTGTCAAAGTCCACCATCAAGAGAAGACTTCACCAGAGTAAATACAGAGGGTTCACCACAAGATGTAAACCATTGGTGAGCCTCAAAAACAGGAAGACCAGATTAGAGTTTGCCAAAAAACATCTAAAAGAGCCTGTAGAGTTCTGGAAGAACATCCTATGGACAGATGAGACAAAGATCAACTTGTACCAGAATGATGGGAAGAGAAGAGGATGGAGAAGGAAAGGAACTGCTCATGATCCAAAGCATACCACCTCATCAGTGAAGCATGGTGGAGGTAGTGTTATGGCGTGGGCATGTATGGCTGCCAATGGAACTGGTTCCCTTGGATTTATTAGGGCCCGAGCACTGACGTAGTCAGAGTCGAGGACCTATTGTTATTCGATTTTAGCGACCAATGCGCAGGGAAAAGAGGTGCTTGGGATAAACCTACATTCTTCAAAATTTCCACACCCATCCGACTCGGCGAAAATTTTAATCTAATTTGGGTGTCGGCCAAAAGTCTGAGAAAATGTCTCTCTAGCGCCCCCTTTAGTTGTGAAAGCCCACCCTTTTTGCGAACTTTGACCGATTGACTTGAAATTTTGCACACATGTCCGGGTGGGACTGCTCTACAAAAAACTCATCCGTGAAAATAAAATGCGCCTAATTAGATTTTCCGCCATTTTGAATTTTGTAAAAAACACATTTTGGTCAACTCCTCCTAAACTCTGGCTTCATTTCCTACCAAACCTTCTGTGGATCATCATTGGCTCAATGTGATCAAACGATATTTTCAACTTTGTTAATATCTCATTGCGTTTAGAAGTTATTAACCAATTAACCTCTTAGGGGCGTGGCTCAATGTGTCAATACACATAACTTCGGAATTACTTGGCCTATCTTCACAAACTTTGTAGCATATGTCAACATTGTGTCCCTTATCATACCCAATTTTTTTCCGGACTTTCAAACACTAGAGGGCGCTGCAGTGAATCGCTAAATTTTTGCATTTTCCTTGTTTTCAGGCGTTGTATTCTGACGAACTCCTCCTAGAGATTAAACGCGATTGATTTCACATTCGGGTAATATGATGTTGAGACCTTTGCAGGGAAAAGTTATCAAAGGATTTTAAAAATATCGAACTATGTGAGCGCAGAGCAGCGCCAAAGAGACACCATTTTCAATGAAAATGGAAGTTGCTTTAACTCGGCCTTACATGATGGAATCTGCTCCATATTTCTCTCATTTCTTCAAGCTGCTCGCAGCTGTGACTGGGCCCTCGCCTCCGGCACGTCGGGGTAAGCCGAAGGGTCGCCGGCTCGTCCGTCCGAGAACGTCCGCCTGCCAGGCGGATGTTCGAGGCCGGAAGAGCCGGCGACCCGCAGGCGTCCCCGACGTGCCGGCGGCGAGGGCCCAGTCACAGCTGCGAGCAGCTTTAATTTAGAGAGAGGGATATATATATATATATATATATATATATATATATATATATATTTGATGATGTGACTGCTGACAAAAGCAGCAGGATGAATTCAGAAGTGTTTTTTAAGGCAAAGAAGTGGAATGTTCTGCAATGGCCAAGTCAATCACCTGACCTGAATCCAAGTGAGCATGCATTTCACTTGCTGAAGACCAAACTGAAGGGAAAATGCCCCAAGAAGCAGCAGGAACTGAAGACGGTTGCAGTAGAGGCCTGCAGAGCATCACCAGGGACCAAACCCAGCGTCTGGTGATGTCTATGGAATCCAGACTTCAGGCTTCATTGACTGCAAAGGATTTTCAACAAAGTATTAAAAGTGACAATTAGATTTATGATTATATTAATTTGTCCAATTACTTTTGGTCCCTTAAAAACGGGGTGGCCACTTATACATTTGTTGTAGTTCCTACACCGTTCACCTGATTTGGATGTAAATACCCTCACATTAAAGCTGAAAGTCTGCACTTAAAGCACATCTTGACTTTTTCATTTCAACTCCATTGTTGTGGTGTACAGAGCCAAAATAATGAAAAATTTGTCAATGTCCAAATATTTATGGACCTGACTGTAACTGGTTCCTCCCCAAACGGTTGACCGTATTGTTGTCGTCCTCCTCATCTGGCTCTCAGAGCGGTGGAGAACTCATCCACATGAATGTCAAACCAACAAAAGATAGTCCCCAGATTATGAAAGCTGTGACGTGAGTCTCTCACACAGCAGCAGTTAGAGCGCTGATATGTTGGCAAGGTTATGTTGTCATAGGAACAAAACCCACACGCAGTCCTGGGATGAAGTGCATATATTAGATGTAACAGATGTGTTTAGGGTGGAAGAAGTCCACTCAAATGATGATTTATGTACTCCTGCAGAAGACAATAAAACACACATTCTGGTCTCTCTCTCTGCACATCCGCTTCCCTCAGCAATATCCAACCATTGTCTGGAAGACGTTAAATTAAATTATAACAATGCTTATCAAAACCATGAATCGTGACATACAAGGGGAAAACAGCGACCCCAAGTGGACGAATAAATAACTGCATGAGTTAGAGTGACTCAGCAGAAACAGCGAACATTTTAACATTAAACAAAGGAAAACACCTGCAGAAGACAATAAAACACACATATTGCCTTCTGGTCTCTCTCTCTCTGCACATCCGCTTCCTAAACACGCAAAACAACAGAATGTATACAGGGAAAGTATACGTCATGGCGGCTAAAGAGGCTGAATGAGCAGCCACAAAACATATGTTTTAACCATCTAAATGACAAACAACAGCTGGACACCGTGATCGTATTAGCCATCAGGGGCGGTTTGGGGCACGGGCGAACCGGGCAGCCGCCCGGGGCGGCACTTTTTCATGACACGTGGGGGGCGGCACGACCACTTAAAAAAATATATATATATATCATCTGGGCCGCGAAGCGGTTTTCCATTATCTATCATATCACTGTGTGGGGAATTGGCAAATTGGCGCCCCCTGCAGCTGCAGGCGCCCCTGCTTGCTAAGAAGGTGCCGTCTACAGATCATGTGTGAGAAGGGGAGGGGGAGGGGGGAAAAGTTCACCTCTGGGTCTCCCAAATGGAACGGACAAGGGGGAAACGGGGGGATCCACTGTAGGCTATAGAGCAGACCTGGGCATCTTACGGCCCGCGGGCCACATCTGGACCGCGGGTCAATCAAAAATGAGTGAGGTCAATCAAAAATGAAAAATAAATAAATAAGATTTATTTATGTGTGCGCGCTTACGCAGCCTCACGACGGGCAGTGTTGCCGACTTGGAGACTGAAGTGAAAGCGTATTGTTCTGCAGTTTCTGTTCTCAGCAAGCAGCGGGTGCTGCCGCGAGCCGCTACGCCGGTCCAGAGCTCTCACAGGCGGTCAGGCTCCGCCTCCAGATTGAACATTAATCGCGCAAAGCCGCCGCGGATCTGACCTGCGGTCTGATCCACGATGGCAGAGCACTTTAAGTCAGGATCTCTTCTGGATCTTTACTCTTCTCTCAAAGAGGAGAACTTTCCTCACATGAGGAGGCCTGCTCAGGAGATGTTGGTTCTCTTTGGATCTACCGACATGAGAACAAACATCAAAAGCACTTATTGCTTTTGTTTAAAGTTAATACATTGCTGGTCTTTAACATACATATTTAAGGTAAGGTTTAAAAAAATCTTAAAAAATTTAATCACATTTTGTATATATTTTCATAGCCTTGTTGTAACATGTATTCTTACCAGTAGCAGCTCAAAACCATATAATTTACAGTTTGTTAATAAAGTAATAACATTAATATTGAGTTAATTGAATTAAGTTCAGACTATTGGTTCGCTCCTCCACAACGGTCCAAATTTCTCATGCGGCCCCTTGGGAAAATTAATTGCCCGCCCCATAGAGCAATACTCTAATGCAATTAGTGGGCTTAAGTCAGTCACACCTCGACTTTCTTCCAAATAACGCACATTCATAACATTATAATTACAGGCCTGTAATTCCTGCACGTTTTTGTTTTTCTGAATTGTGTGAAATGGCTAATACAAATAGGTAATACAAAACGATTATGTGTCACCATGGGCAAGGTGAATTGGTTTGTCTCAGGAACGGCTGACTGGCCTTGCCGTCATCAGTATCAATCACTCAATAGGGGAGCAGATTTCATATGATGACATTATTGATGATTTTGCATCAAGGAAGGCCAGAAAGATTAAGTTTTAGTTTTAGTTTTGGTTTGTGTTTTCTGTTCTTAGTGCAATAATTAGATTTTCTTTAGTGTGTTTTTACATGTGTGTTTATTTATTCTATATTGTATTTGTATATTATTCTTAATATTTTATATTATTGTATCTCTGCTCTTATTCGTATATTATTCTTAATATTTTATATTATTGTATCTCTGCTTGTATTTGTATATTATTCTTAATATTTTATATTATTGTATCTCTGCTTTTATTTGTATTTTATTCTTAATATTTTATATTATTGTATCTCTGCTTGTATTTGTATATTATTCTTAATATTTTATATTATTGTATCTCTGCTTTTATTTGTATATTATTCTTAATATTTTATATTATTGTATCTCTGCTCTTGTTCATTTTTTTCTATATCTGATTGTATATATTTTTGCCACTTTTATGTTGTAACTTATACTGTGTTGTGCAGAATTGTGTGCATTGATTCTCTTAAGTGTGTTATTCAAATGTTCTATTGAAGGATTTGTGCAATTGAGGAATGTAAGTTTATAAGTAAAGGGGGTCTCGCCCGGGGCGTAATTACATGTAGAACCGCCACTGTTAGCCATCATTACCGTGTGTAACATAAACGGTAATTATTTTTAACGAATATGACAAATTAGTGCGACATCACTTCCCACACAACTCACCCTCAGCAATACAGAATAGTGAGGAGAAGACGGGACTACGGAAGCCTAGGAGGCGCAGAAGAGGTGAGACGTCATTTCCGCAGGAAACAGATTTTAGAAATAACGCTAAATAAAAATAACTCATTAAAATAAAATTCACACACACTCAACAGGATCGTTGAATAATAAACAATATATATATATATATATATATATATATATATATATATATATATATATATATATATGTATACTTTGGAGGAAGAACAACGTTCACGCCCCACCGCCCCAAAAATGGTCCATGCTGAATTTTTATTGCAATAACAAAATGTTTGACTCCTCAAATTTTATAAATCATAGAATAAAGAAAATTGCAATCACTTTAAAGTAAACCAGATTGCTCCATCAGACAAAAACAAATACTGTGTACAATCACTTTGTTAGAACAATGCAAATAAAGTTATATCTATTCTGTGCAAAAAATAACTCATATTTAGTTACTAATTTTTTTGCAAAACAATACGGAATGAGTGCAGATATGTGAGCATCAGGTTGTATCAGTATTAATGGCTGCGATGAGCTGCTTTCCTCTACACATCTTTTTAAACGGGGTTGCAGGCCGCTCTCAATTCATGCTGTTGAGCTGAGATCTGTATTTCGAGGTAGGCGACAGCAGGAAAGCCGACCTCACGGAGATCGCTTTTGGAAAAATGCAAAGATTCGGCAATTCTCGCAAGCGCAGCCAGCCGCTCATTGTTGGTAAAGACACAAGCCCGTTGGCTCGTTTCTATTGAACCCGGAGCAGGAGAGCGAGCGCTGCAGTCTTCACCCTGGGAGCGTTTCAAAAACACTCTGCTTTTCACGCCACATATTTTTCAACGCTCTCTGTCCGCTGGTGAGAGAGTGCTCAGCGCTCACCTGTGTGTGTGTGTGTGTGTGTGTGTGTGTGTGTGTGTGTGTGTGTGTGTGTGTGTGTGTGTGTGTGTGTGTGTGTGTGTGTGTGTGCACGCATCGGGGCGGAACTCTGCCGTGCGCGATACCGAGAGCAGAGAAGAGTTGTAAACGTGCGACCATAGAGACAGAAATGACATGACGTTGTTTCAGTTTATTTATTTTATATAGCCCAACATCACAAATACAAGTTTGCCTCGGAGGGCTTTACAATCTGTACACATAACATCCTGTCCCGGGACCTCACATCGGATCAGGAAAAACTCCCCCTAGAAAGATAGTAAAAACCCTTTCACAGGGAAAAGGGGAAGAAACCTGAGGGAGAGCAACAGAGGAGGATCCCTCTCCCCGGATGGACAGAAGCAAAAGATGTCATGTGACCAGAATGAATAGCGTAATTACAGCACATTACATGAATATGACCGAAACTATTCATATAATGAGTAGTAGGCATGGTCCATGATCCAGATAATCCACGATCCATGAAGCAGAAGGTGGTAGAGAGGATGGGGGGGTGGGGGGTCATCAGCAGGGCCATGGCAGCAGGCAGGACCGGTTCCAGGCCGGTTCCATCAGCAGGACCATGGAAGCAGGCAGGACCGGTTCCAGACCGGTTCCATCAGCAGGGCCATGGCAGCAGGCAGGACCGGTTCCAGGCAGCCACGATCCATGGCAGGGGGCAGGACCGGGGGGCAGGACCGGTTCCAGGCAGCCATGAATCCATGGAAAAAGAAAGTAGAGTTAGTAATGTGCATCGAAGAGACAATAGTTTATCCAGAAGGAGAGAAAGAAGAGGAGAAGAGGAGAAGAGGAGCGAAAGAGGAAGAGAAGAGGAGCTCAGTGTATCCTAAGATGTCCCCCAGCAGTCTAGGCCTATAGCAGCATATCTAGGGGCTGGACCAGGGCAAACCTGAGCCAGCCCTAACTATAAGCCTGAAACAGCCCTAAGTATAAGCGCTATCAAAGAGGAAAGTCTTAAGTCAACTCTTAAATGAGGTGACTGTGTCTGCCCCCCGGACTGAAAGTGGAAGCTGATTCCACAGAAGAGGAGCCCGATGACTGAAAGCTATAGCCCCCAACCTACTTTTTAAGACTCTGGGAACCACAAGTAACCCTGCATTCAGTGAGCGTAACGCTCTAGTGGGGTAATATGGCACTATAAGCTCTTTAAGATATGATGGTGCATCACCAGTTAAGGCTTTGTAGGTGAGGAGAAGGATTTTAAATATGATTCTCGATCTTACAGGAAGCCAGTGGAGAGCAGCTAGTACAGGAGTAATGTGATCTCTCTTCCGAGTCCTTGTTAGTACACGAGCTGCAGCATTCTGGATCAGCTGGAGAGACCCAAGGGACTTACCAGAGCAGCCTGATAATAAGGAGTTACAGTAATCCAGTCTTGAAGTAACAAATGAAGCTATAGCGTAAATTCAGACAGGAAGACAACCCCCTCACACCAGGCGGGCCCTCACTCATACCGTCCCTCACCAGCAGCACGACGTCAAACCAGATGTCCCTGTCAGGAGCGTCAGAAGAGTCAGACTCTACCAGCTGTTCAGCAGCCGGGTGCGCCCAGCCAATACCGCAGAGTCACGCCCTCCTCGCTGTCCTATCAGCTCTCTGCCTTCTCCTTTAAATGTTCTCCTTCTCCGCCTCTAGCGTCCTGCTGCCGTCACATGCGACCCGCCGCCTCCCCAGCACCATCCACCTTCTCAGATTCAGCACCCCATCGGCATCTCCAGCAACTCCAGCAGAACCTCAGCCACCACCACCAGTGTCTGGACTCCCCGGGGGGATCTACAGATTGCTGCCGCTCAGGGCAAACACAGTGCGATCTCAATCTCCTCGCGGAGTTCAAGTGCCAAATAAATTCTGTGTAACCATGGACTCATCTGGCATAATAAACATTAACTACTAATCACCCACTGTCTCTCCTGATTGAAATGCGTGGATCAATGTTTCTGCATCACTTTGAGACAGGATGTGCCGGATCTTTGAGATGTTCCGTAGGTGAAAAAAGGCAGTCCTTGAGATCTGTTTCACGTGGGAGCCAAAGGACAGGTCCTGGTCAAAAATAACTCAGAGATTCCTTACTGTGGTGGTGGATGCCAGAGCGATGCCATCCAGAGAAACCATATCGTCAGATAGTTGATTTCTGAGGTGTTCTGGGCCGAGTAGAATAACTTCAGTCTTGTCCGAGTTCAGCAGCAGGAAGTTGCAGGTCATCCAGGTTTTGATGTCTTTAAGACACGCTTGAACCGACAGGAACCGACAGTGAGTCGGTTCCTGTACTCTCTGACAGAAGCCAATCGACTCCAACAATGAGCTAAATGCAACACTAAGGCTATCATTGCTAACATCCACATGAATATTAAGATCACCTACAATAATAACCGTATCAGTCTTAACCCTTCGAGATTTTCGAGCACGGATCCGTGCTATACGATACTGACATTTTGAAAATATTCACTCCATCGCGATAATTCTGCACAGAAATATGGTTCAACGTCTCCAAGATTTAGTTAAACTTCCGCTTCATCTGCCTCGTGTCCGCGAGATCATACGAGATTCACACAGCAAGCTAGAGCATTTTACACACCCAGACGTGTCATATGATGCGTACACAGCTTCACTGGGAGAGAGAGAAAAAGAGCAGGCAGGCAGGCCGAGCAAAGCTATACTGGCGAGCACGGCGCAGCTTCAACCATAAATAGAGCCTGAAAGAGTCGATCCCGAGATAAACAGGACAACGCCAAGCAAAGGGATCCATTGGAAGATGGGTAAGTGTATTTACTAAACTTTGCAATAGCATATTTACATTAGTAATGGGACCTGTAGCCAGATAGAGCTGCTGCTAACACGAAGCTAATGGTAGCTAACGGGGTTATATATGTCTACAGGCTGACTATAAGACTGAATGGTGGGTGTTCAAATATTGTCACGATCCCCATTAACTTTCGTTCAGTGAACGTAGTACGCTTAGTAGTGTTATATCTCTGTTAATCGTTACTGCCGTATTGTTTACCTCATGGTAGCTCCTAACACGGAGCGAGCGAGCTAACGGTAGCTAACGGGGTTATATATGGCTACAGGGTGGATAAAAAACTGAACGGTGGGTATTCAAATATTGTCACGATCCCCGTTAACTTTCAGTGAACGTAGTATGCATAGTAGTGTGAGATCTCTGTTATGTGTTTGTGAGACTGAAATGACCGTGTTGTTAGGTTAGCTGCGCGCTAACCGGAAGTAGCGGTACAGTAGCTAAATGGGTACAGGCTCGTTATGAGACTGAACGAGGCGTAATCAAATATGGTCACTATCCTGTTACTTTCTTTCAGTGAACTTATACTAACTATTAGTAATGTATTTTACAGAGAGGATTTGCAGCTGCCAGGGTCCAGAGGACAGCATGCAGCATTGCTTTAGCAGCCTCCAGTCCGCCTCTGCCAGAGCATCACTGCAGGCCACAATGCCAGCCGCAGCTCATCATCTCATCATCTCACCATATAATAATAAATTGGATTTTAGACATTTATTTACATGTTTCTACCATTTTTTTATTCATATATTTCACTGCTTTTGTGAACCTAAGACCTTTGGTAAACTAATTTCAAGCACCAAAACAGTTCGACCTCCTGAGTAAAGCTATGTTTTCACAAGAGATATGAAGAATTTCCAAAATCTAGATTACATTTTTCTAGTAATATTTCTCTTTACACTTTTGCCTTATGACAATGGTGCCTCGTTATATGGAGAGCTGAGATTGTTCTGCAATTTTAGATGTAAAACACATGGGTATCTATGATATGCAAGTGACTTTAAAAAGTGAATTTAAGAAATTATGTAAAATCAAGAAAATAACCCCCGACTCCAGAGGGTTAAGGACCAAACTTGACAAAAAGATATAAATTCTGAGTACGTACCTGGTGCCCGGTATACCACCACAAACAGAATCAGCTGTACTGTTTTCCAGGTTGGATGTGAAAGACTAAGAACAAGGCTTTCAAATGAGTTGCAGTTCAATCCAGGTTTAGGACCCATTAACAGACCCGAGTCAAAGATGGCGGGGCGGGGGCCTAATATAATGGTATATATGGCAGCAACCTCTGGTTAGGCAGAGTGAAACGACTGGTTGTATAGAAGTCTATGCTTCATGTGTTAAAGCTGCATTCTCTCTCCTGACCACCAGGGGGTGACTCCTGTGGTTGTATAGAAGTATATGCTTCATGTATTAAAGCTGTATTCTCTCTAATGACCACCAGGGGGTGACTCCTCTGGTTGTATAGAAGTATATGCTTCATGTGGTAAAGCTGCATTCTCTCTCCTGATCATCAGGGGGTGACTCCTCTGGTTGTATAGAAGTCTATGCTTCATGTGTTAAAGCTGCATTCTCTCTACTGACCACCAGGGGGTGACTCCTCTGGTTGTATAGAAGTCTATGCTTCATGTGTTAAAGCTGCATTCTCTCTCCTGACCACCAGGGGTTGACTCCTCTGGTTGTATAGAAGTCTATGCTTCATGTGTTAAAGCTGCATTCTCTCTCCTGACCACCAGGGGGCAACTCCTCTGGTTGTATAGAAGTCTATGCTTCATGTGTTAAAGATGCATTCTCTCTCCTGACCACCAGGGGGCGACTACTCTGCTTGTATAGAAGTCTATGCTTCATGTGTTAAAGCTGCATTCTCTCTCCTCGCCACCAGGGGGCGACTCCTCTGGTTGTATAGAAGTCTATGCTTCATGTGTTAAAGCTGCATTCTCTCTCCTGACCACCAGGGGGTGACTCCTCTGGTTGTATAGAAGTATATGCTTCATGTGTTAAAGCTGCATTCTCTCTCCTGACCACCAGGGGGCAACTCCTCTGGTTGTATAGAAGTCTATGCTTCATGTGTTAAAGATGCATTCTCTCTCCTGACCACCAGGGGGTGACTCCTCTGTTTGTATAGAAGTCTATGCTTCATGTGTTGAAGCTGCATTCTCTCTACTGACCACCAGGGGGCGACTCCTCTGGTTGTATAGAAGTATATGAGAAAATTACTCCACTTCTCTCTTGATTTATTTCGTCAAACAGACCATAAAGCAAGAGATTCTTTAGCGCGGGGATACAAGATGATTGACAGATCACTAAATATGGAAACTTACAGTCAGGTCCATAAATATTTGGACACATTTTTCATTATTTTGGCTCTGTACACAAAAAATCAAGATGTGCTTTAAGTGCAGACTTTCAGCTTTAATTTGAGGGTATTTACATCCAAATCAGGTGAACGGTGTAGGAACTACAACAAATGTATAAGTGGCCACCCCGTTTTTAAGGGACCAAAAGTAATTGGACAAATTAATATAATCATAAATCTAATTGTCACTTTTAATACTTTGTTGAAAATACTTTGCAGTCAATGAAGCCTGAAGTCTGGATTCCATAGACATCACCAGACGCTGGGTTTGGTCCCTGGTGATGCTCTGCAGGCCTCTACTGCAACCGTCTTCACTTCCTGCTGCTTCTTGGGACATTTTCCCTTCAGTTTGGTCTTCAGCAAGTGAAATGCATGCTCCATTGGATTCAGGTCAGGTGATTGACTTGGCCATTGCAGAACATTCCACTTCTTTGCCTTAAAAAACACTTCTGAATTCATCCTGCTGCTTTTGTCAGCAGTCACATCATCAATAAATCCAAGGGAACCAGTTCCATTGGCAGCCATACATGCCCACGCCATAACACTACCTCCACCATGCTTCACTGATGAGGTGGTATGCTTTGGATCATGAGCCGTTCCTTTCCTTCTCCATACTCTTCTCTTCCCATCATTCTGGTACAAGTTGATCTTTGTCTCCTCTGTCCATAGGATGTTCTTCCAGAACTGTACAGGCTCTTTTAGATGTTTTTTGGCAAACTCTAATCTGGTCTTCCTGTTGTTGAGGCTCACCAATGGTTTACATCTTGTGGTGAACCCTCTGTATTTACTCTGGTGAAGTCTTCTCTTGATGGTGGACTTTGACACAGATACCCCTACCTCCTGGAGAGTGTTCTTGATCTGGACAACTGTTGTGAAGGGGTTTTTCTTCACCAGGGAAATGATTCTTCTGTCATCCACCACAGTTGTCTTCCGTGGTCTTCCGGGTCTTTTGGTGTTGCTGAGCTCACCAGTGCGTTCTTTCTTCTTAAGAATGTACCAAACAGTTGATTTGGCCACACCTAATGTGTTTGCTATCTCTCTGGTGGTTTTGTTTCGATGTTTCATCCTAATGATGGCTTGCTTCACTGATAGTGACAGCTCTTTGGACTTCATATTGAGAGTTGACCGCAACAGATTCCAAACACAAATACCACACCTGAAATGAACTCTAGACCTTTTATCTACTCCTTGTAAATGAAATAATGAGGGAATTACACACACCTGACCTTGGAACAGCTGAGCAGCCAATTGTCCAATTACTTTTGGTCCCTTAAAAAGAGGGTGGCCACATTTGAATTAGTTGTAGTTCCTACACCGTTCACCTGATTTGGATGTAAATACCCTCAAATTAAAGCTGAAAGTCTGCACTTAAAGCTTTTTTCATTTCAACTCCATTGTTGTGGTGTACAGAGCCAAAATAATGAAAAATGTGTCAATGTCCAAATATTTATGGACCTGACTGTATATGTACCAGCGTTACGTAATTACATTATAACATCATTGTCATTCAAATATGTTACAGCTATTGAGAACAAATACAGGATTAAATTACAGTTACTAAGACGAATGTTGGTGATCATAAGGTTACATCTAAATATCTGCTTTCCGGTTTAAAATCCTATATGTTGCTTTGTGATGGATGAACTAGTGGATTAGTGGCGATAGGATTCCTCCAGGGAGAAGATAACTATACATGATAACTGTACATGATAACTGTACATGATAACTATACATGATAACTATACATGATAACTGTACATGATAACTGTACATGATAACTATACATGATAACTATACATGATAACTGTACATGATAACTGTACATACAAACTATACATGCTAACTATACATGATAACTATACATGATAACTGTACATGATAACTGTACATGATAACTGTACATACTAACTATACATGATAACTATACATGATAACTGTACATGATAACTACATACTAACTATAGATGATAACTGTACATGATAACTGTACATACTAACTGTACATGATAACTGTACATGATAACTGTACATACTAACTATACATGATAACTGTACATACTAACTGTACATGATAACTGTACATGATAACTGTACATACTAACTATACATGATAACTGTACATGATAACTGTACATGATAACTGTACATGATAACTACATACTAACTATAGATGATAACTGTACATGATAACTGTACATACTAACTGTACATGATAACTGTACATGATAACTGTACATACTAACTATACATGATAACTGTACATACTAACTGTACATGATAACTGTACATACTAACTATACATGATAACTGTACATGATAACTGTACATGATAACTGTACATGATAACTGTACATACTAACTGTACATGATAACTATACATGATAACTGTACATACTAACTATACATGATAACTGTACATGGTAACTATACATGATAACTGTACATGATAACTGTACATGATAACTATAACTATACATGATAACTATACATGATAACTGTACATGATAACTATACATGATAACTATACATGATAACTGTACATGATAACTGTACATGGTAACTATACATGATAACTGTACATGATAACTATAACTATACATGATAACTATACATGATAACTGTACATGATAACTATACATGATAACTATACATGATAACTGTACATGGTAACTATACATGATAACTGTACATGATAACTATAACTATACATGATAACTATACATGATAACTGTACATGATAACTATACATGATAACTGTACATGATAACTATACATGATAACTGTACATGATAACTGTACATGATAACTATACATGATAACTGTACATGATAACTATACATGATAACTATACATGATAACTGTACATGATAACTGTACATGGTAACTATACATGATAACTGTACATGATAACTATAACTATACATGATAACTATACATGATAACTGTACATGATAACTATACATGATAACTATACATGATAACTGTACATGATAACTGTACATGGTAACTATACATGATAACTGTACATGATAACTGTACATGATAACTGTACATGATAACTATACATGATAACTGTACATGATAACTGTACATGATAACTGTACATGATAACTATAACTGTACATGATAACTATACATGATAACTGTACATGATAACTATACATGATAACTGTACATGATAACTGTACATGATAACTATACATGATAACTGTACATGATAACTATACATGATAACTGTACATGATAACTGTACATACTAACTATTCATGATAACTGTACATGGTAACTATACATGATAACTGTACATGATAACTGTACATGATAACTGTACATGATAACTATAACTATACATGATAACTATACATGATAACTGTACATGCTAACTATACATGATAACTGTACATGATAACTGTACATGATAACTATACATGGTAACTATACATGATAACTATACATGATAACTATACATGATAACTGTACATGCTAACTATACATGATAACTGTACATGATAACTGTACATGCTAACTATACATGATAACTGTACATAATAACTGTACATGATAACTATACATGGTAACTATACATGGTAACTATACATGATAACTGTACATGCTAACTATACATGATAACTGTACATGCTAACTATACATGATAACTGTACATGGTAACTATACATGATAACTGTACATGATAACTATACATGATAACTGTACATGATAACTGTACATACTAACTATTCATGATAACTGTACATGGTAACTATACATGATAACTGTACATGATAACTGTACATGATAACTGTACATGATAACTATAACTATACATGATAACTATACATGATAACTGTACATGCTAACTATACATGATAACTGTACATGATAACTGTACATGATAACTATACATGGTAACTATACATGGTAACTATACATGATAACTGTACATGCTAACTATACATGATAACTGTACATGGTAACTATACATGATAACTGTACATGATAACTGTACATGGTAACTATACATGATAACTGTACATGATAACTGTACATGATAACTATAACTATACATGATAACTATACATTATAACTGTACATGATAACTGTACATGATAACTATACATGATAACTGTACATGCTAACTATACATGATAACTGTACATGATAACTGTACATGATAACTATACATGGTAACTATACATGGTAACTATACATGATAACTGTACATGCTAACTATACATGATAACTGTACATGATAACTGTACATGATAACTGTACATGATAACTGTACATGGTAACTATACATGGTAACTATACATGATAACTGTACATGCTAACTATACATGATAACTGTACATGATAACTGTACATGATAACTGTACATGATAACTATACATGGTAACTATACATGGTAACTATACATGATAACTGTACATGGTAACTATACATGATAACTGTACATGATAACTGTACATGGTAACTGTACATGATAACTGTACATGATAACTGTACATGATAACTATAACTATACATGATAACTATACATGATAACTGTACATGATAACTATAACTATACATGCTAACTATACATGATAACTGTACATGTGGGTGGCTGTAGCTCAGGGGGATGAGTGGTCGTCCCGCAACCACAAGGTAGCTGGTTCGATCCCCAGTCCCCCCATAGCTCACATGTTGAAGTCTCCCTGAGCAAGATACTGAACCCTAAATTGCTCCCACTGCTCCTTAATACTAAGGATGGGTCAAATGCAGAGAATACATTTCATGTATGTAAAAAGTATGAACTATGACAATAATTGAATCTTAATTGATAACTGTACATGAACCTAACAGAGAAATCACAATATCTGTCATTGTGCTGTGTGACTTGTTGCAGGAACACTAGTTTAAAACCACATGAGTGAGAATCGAAGAGACGAGTGTCAGTGTTTGTCGCGTTGAAGTACAGAATTGCTGAGTTCATTGTTTCCTAATTAAAATGAATTGATGGCATTCATATTCATCACTTTCGGAGTTCCATACGATATCCATGAATTTTGATGAGTTTTTTTTATTCTCCCAAGGGGATAGTTTCTGTTGGATTTAATGACCATGACCTTTACCGTAACGCCACCCAGGGAACAAACCTAATATCCACAACCATTTTGTCGGTTTGCAGTTTTCTCTGTGACTCCATTTGTGTTCTGTTACGTAACGAACATCACTAACTTCTACGGGTATCTAATCCTGTTGAGAGAGGCGCTGTGCACTTCACCTCTCAAAAAGGGAAGCAGTAATTTAATCCAACGTGTGTCTATGTGAGTGTGATGCAGTGCATACAAGTAGGTAAACAATAAAGGAATCCTTGCTGCCCTCTGGATGATTAATCCCGTCCCTGTAAGAATATTACGGAGGTTCAGGTCTCTGTGCACACGGATGAGCACATGCACAGATACAGACAGCACGGATGAAGCTACGCCTGAGGGCTCTGAAACTTGGGAGACGTTAAGTGCAGGTGCACAACACACACACACACACACACACACACACACACACACACACACACACACACACACACACACACGTACCAACAAAACAACTCCACACTGGATACTCAATCCAGCGTCCTCCTTTTAATTTGCAAGTTAATTAAAAGCATGAAAGCGGATGACGTGGTGAAACAGATCAGATGGGAGGTGCAGAAGCTCTACACTTAACAGCTGTTACTGTTCATAATATAGTATTCCAGTTAAAGTTAGGAATGATTCCCCACAACGTCAGATGAAATGATTTATGGCTCAAAAGTTCAGCAGAAACTCTTCAATGGTGACCAAACCGCAGCAGACAGCCCAGGACTAGACTGCAGTCTGAACTCCGTGCTGAGGGCTTCATTTTAATTGAATGAAAGCAAACACTTTGGTCCAGCTTTCAATTTGATGTGACCAAGAACACTAAATGACTTCATTTCAGTGCATAAACATAAAAATAAAATGATTTGTTAACCACACACCATATGAACAAGAAAAAACACATTTACAATGAGCAGGCTGGATGAACTACAATATTAACTGTTGTATTTACCAACTGTTTGAAATGAAGCATAATTTTTGCAAAATGTTAGAAATGATCGATTTGAAAGATACAAACTTTTACTTTGTAAAATATCTGAATTGGTAAAGTTAAGATATTTTTGTATTTATTTTGATGTGGTCAGCACACATACATATCAGTCAGATATATAATTACATTAATTATCTTTCCATTAACCCTCAAATCAAATAATAAATACACATTTTCTCTTTAACTCAC
>JBAMJR010000599.1:70000-75928 GCA_038501785.1 Myoxocephalus aenaeus
GTTTCAGGTTTATAGTTAGGGCTGTTTCAGGCTTATAGTTAGGGCTGTTTCAGGCTTATAGTTAGGACTGTTTCAGGCTTATAGTTAGGGCTGGCTCAGGTTTACCTGGTCCAGCCCTAGATATGCTGCTATAGGCCTAGACTGCTGGGGGACATCTTAGGATACACTGAGCTCCTCTTCTCTTCCTCTTTCGCTCCTCTTCTCTTCCTCTTTCACTCCTCCTCTCCTCTTCTTTCTCTCCTTCTGCATAAACTATTGTCTCTTCAATGCACATTACTAACTCTACTTTCTTTTCCCATGGATTCATGGCTCCCTGGAACCGGTCCTGCCCCGGGTCCTGCCCCCCCTGCCATGGATCCTTGGCTGCCTGGAACTGTTCCTGCCTGCTACCATGGCCCTGCTGATGGAACCGGCCTGGAACCGGTCCTACCTGCTGCCATGGCCCTTCTGATGCCCCCCTCCTCTCTACCGCCTTCTGCTTCATGGATTATCAGGATCATGGACCATGCCTACTACTCTGTCAGTAATCATTTCTGTCATATTCATTGAATGTGCTGTAACTACGCTATTCATTCTGGCCACATGACATCTATTGCTTCTGTCCATCCGGGGAGAGGGATCCTCCTCTGTTGCTCTCCCTCAGGTTTCTTCCCTTTTTTCCCTGTGAAAGGGTTTTTACTATCTCTTTAGGGGAGTTTTTCCTGATCCGATGTGAGGTCCCGGGACAGGGATGTTATGTGTACAGATTGTAAAGCCCTCCGAGGCAAACTGTTTTAGAAAATGTCTACCTCACTGCCCGTCCGCCCAACTTCTTCCACCACTTTTCCACTCTCACACTTTTCTTTTACTATTTTCTGTCTCCCCCCTGTCCTCCGGTACACACCTGGCTGTCCTCCTGACTTTGTGTACTCCCCTGGGCCACCCCTGCCCCCTCTTCTTCCACTTCCTGACCCACCTTTGTCCCCTCTTTCCCCACCTGCTGGAACATCTCTGTCGCTTCTTTCTCCACCTCCTGCACCCCACCTGACCACAGCTTTGTTGACCCTAGCAGCGGACATCACGCCGCTGTGGCCCACTAGCTTCACGCTGCTGTGGCCCACTAGCTTCACCCTGCTGTGGCCCACTAGCTTCACTCTGCTGTGGCCCACTAGCTTCACTCTGCTGTGGCCCACTAGCTTCACTCTGCTGTGGCCCACTAGCTTCATGCTGCTGTGGCCCACTAGCTTCACGCTGTTGAGGCCCACTAGCTTCACTCTGCTGTGGCCCACTAGCTTCACGCTGCTGTGGCCCACTAGCTTCACGCTGCTGTAGCCCACTAGCTTCACGCTGTTGTGGCCCACTAGCTTCATGCTGCTGTGGCCCACTAGCTTCACGCTGTTGAGGCCCACTAGCTTCACTCTGCTGTGGCCCACTAGCTTCACTCTGCTGTGGCCCACTAGCTTCACGCTGCTGTGGCCCACTAGCTTCACCCTGCTGTGGCCCACTAGCTTAACTCTGCTGTGGCCCACTAGCTTCACGCTGCTGTGGCCCACTAGCTTCACCCTGCTGTGGCCCACTAGCTTCACTCTGCTGTGGCCCACTAGCTTCACCCTGTTCACTCTGCTGTGGCCCACTAGTTTCATGCTTTGGGTGACCAGATTTGAGTTTGTGAAAAAGAGGGCACTTCGTCGCGGGGGGGGGGTTAGCACATATGAATATACTCGAACTTACATTTACGTTTCGGCATGGCTGCAGATGTCCTGTGCTGTTGTAAACAATGCAACTGGTGGAGGTGGCAAGGTGCTCAGTGTTGCCAGATTGGAAATGGCGAAGTATCGTACCAAAGGCTCAAAATGGTCGTATTTGGAGGATAATTATCGTGCATCTGGCAACACTGAGATCGGTCGACCAATGAGAGTTCTCTCTACAGTCAGAGCTCGCGCAAGAAGGTGGAACGTAAGTCGTAAGGGAGATACCATTTCCAAAACTTGTAAGGGCGTAATAACTAGTTTGTGAAAGACCCAGAGAAACACAAATATCCAACGAGGCAAAATCCCGGACGTTTTTGGAATCCCTGCTGCACGCATTTTTTAGGTCTCGAAAAGAGGACATGTCCGGGAAAAAGAGGACATCTGGTCACCCTATTCATGCTGCTGTGGCCCACTAGCTTCACACTGCTGTGGCCCACTAGCTTCATGCTGCTGTGGCCCACTAGCTTCATGCTGCTGTGGCCCACTAGCTTCACTCTGCTGTGGCCCACTAGCTTCACTCTGCTGTGGCCCACTAGCTTCATGCTGCTGTAGCCCACTAGCTTCACTCTGCTGTGGCCCACTAGCTTCACGCTGCTGTGGCCCACTAGCTTCACTCTGCTGTGGCCCACTAGCTTCACTCTGCTGTGGCCCACTAGCTTCATGCTGCTGTAGCCCACTAGCTTCACTCTGCTGTGGCCCACTAGCTTCACGCTGCTGTAGCCCTCTAGCTTCACACTGCTGTGGCCCACTAGCTTCACGCTGCTGTGGCCCACTAGCTTCACGCTGCTGTGGCCCACTAGCTTCACACTGCTGTGGCCCACTAGCTTCACGCTGCTGTGGCCCACTAGCTTCACTCTGCTGTGGCCCACTAGCTTCACGCTGCTGTGGCCCACTAGCTTCACTCTGCTGTGGCCCACTAGCTTCACACTGCTGTGGCCCACTAGCTTCACGCTGCTGTGGCCCACTAGCTTCACTCTGCTGTGGCCCACTAGCTTCACGCTGCTGTGGCCCACTAGCTTCACTCTGCTGTGGCCCACTAGCTTCACGCTGCTGTGGCCCACTAGCTTCACGCTGCTGTGGCCCACTAGCTTCACTCTGCTGTGGCCCACTAGCTTCATGCTGCTGTGGCCCACTAGCTTCACACTGCTGTGGCCCACTAGCTAGGGTGACCAGACGTCCTCTTTTTCCCGGACATGTCCTCTTTTCGAGACCTAAAAAAAGCGTCCGGCAGGGATTCCAAAAACGTCCGGGATTTTGCTACGTGCGGGAAAATAGTTATTACCCCCTTACAAGTTTTGGAAATGGTATCTCCCTCACGTTCCACCTTCTTGCGCAAGCTCTGACTGTAGAGAGAACTGTCATTGGTCGACCGATCTCAACGTAAATGTAAGTTCACGGCATGCTACACACTACTGCTACCCACCCGCGACGAAGTGTCCTCCTCCTCCTCTCTCTCTCTCTCTCTCTCTCTCCTCCTCCACCTCCACCCCCCCCCCCCCCCCCCCCGGTCACCCTACACTAGCTTCACGCTGCTGTGGCCCACTAGCTTCACGCTGCTGTGGCCCACTAGCTTCACACTGCTTTGGCCCACTAGCTTCACACTGCTGTGGCCCACTAGCTTCACGCTGCTGTGGCCCACTAGCTTCACACTGCTTTGGCCCACTAGCTTCACTCTGCTGTGGCCCACTAGCTTCACACTGCTGTGGCCCACTAGCTTCACGCTGCTGTGGCCCACTAGCTTCACACTGCTTTGGCCCACTAGCTTCACTCTGCTGTGGCCCACTAGCTTCACACTGCTGTGGCCCACTAGCTTCACTCTGCTGTGGCCCACTAGCTTCACGCTGCTGTGGCCCACTAGCTTCACGCTGCTGTGGCCCACTAGCTTCACGCTGCTGTGGCCCACTAGCTTCACACTGCTTTGGCCCACTAGCTTCACACTGCTGTGGCCCACTAGCTTCACACTGCTTTGGCCCACTAGCTTCACGCTGCTGTGGCCCACTAGCTTCACACTGCTTTGGCCCACTAGCTTCACGCTGCTGTGGCCCACTAGCTTCACGCTGCTGTGGCCCACTAGCTTCACTCTGCTGTGGCCCACTAGCTTCACGCTGCTGTGGCCCACTAGCTTCACGCTGCTGTGGCCCACTAGCTTCACGCTGCTGTGGCCCACTAGCTTCACTCTGCTGTGGCCCACTAGCTTCATGCTGCTGTGGCCCACTAGCTTCACTCTGCTGTGGCCCACTAGCTTCACTCTGCTGTGGCCCACTAGCTTCACGCTGCTGTGGCCCACTAGCTTCACGCTGCTGTGGCCCACTAGCTTCACGCTGCTGTGGCCCACTAGCTTCACGCTGCCAGGCTTCAGTCCTCTACTGAGCATGGGAAGCACGGCGTTATCTTCACGGCATGTTTCCTGGTCAGCTTCTCCATGCTAGAGCCGCACGCCGAGGAGCATGCGCCGCTCGACTGCACACAAACACAAACAAAGACGCGATAACCAGCTAAACTACACAAAACAACCCAGTGAACTCTACGCACCACAAAACCCTCTCATACACGACATTACTCAGTGAAGAGAGAACGGAAAAAACGTTCGTAACGCTTTCAAACCACGCTCCTTCCACTCAAAGAGAGAGAGAGAGAGAGAGAGAGAGAGAGAGAGACTTATTAAGAAAATAGGCAAAGGAGACTTTTTAGCCAGTCACAGTCCAGATGATATTTAATACGTTTCATACGTAGAAACAGTTCTAATATGAGGCCGTCACATCTGTTGGTGCTTGCAGCCAGAGCCACAGTTGGATATGTGTTTGCAGAGAGACAGACTACATTCTCTATAAACCCTGTCACTTCCATTGTCCCTAAGATGATTTTTTAAATAAATTTGCTGCAAGAACAGCAGCCCTCATCCAGGTGCGTTAACACCAAATAAATTCCTCGGATTTCCTGCCAAATCAGCCCGATTGGCACACGACGTGAGCTGCAGCTTGGAGGCCTCTAATCCTCTTGGCAATACAAACAGCACCACAAATTGTATTTGAAAATGATATACCGATGCCACAGAGCTGCATACGGTCCTTTAACTAGATATACAGTATGTATATCAAAGAGGTGCGAGACAGACATAGATACATAATTACATTGTGTCTCTCTGTTCGGCACCGAGCACGCCAGAACAGGTGGACAAGGATGTAAACTCCAGCCAACAGTATGAGCCGTATGAGTCCACACACTGCATCTAGGAAGTGGACGTGGTCATCTTGTTGTGGACTGCTGTTTTTAAGCCATTGCCATCCCCTGCTTTATGGTCTGTTTGACTCTAAATTACCATAATGTACTAAATGAACATCATGCTGTATTGAAGAAGACTTGAAACTAGAGATTGAGACATAAACTCATGTTTACAATGTTTATATAGACTTCTATACAACCAGAGGAGTCACCCCCTGGTGGTCAGGAGAGAGAATGCAGCTTTAACACATGAAGCATAGACTTCTATACAACCAGAGGAGTCACCCCCTGGTGGTCAGGAGAGAGAATGCAGCTTTAACACATGAAGCATAGACTTCTATACAACCAGAGGAGTCACCCCCTGGTGGTCAGGAGAGAGAATGCAGGTTTTAAGACACTTCCGCATTGGCTTCACTCGGCAGAACTGGAGGTTGCCTCCTGGCTAAATTCCTTATTTCAGGAAGCTATTAATTGCAGTTCTGTCTTAGTCTTACTTGATATTAGTGCTTCCTTTGATATCATTGATCCTACCATCCTCATAAATCAGATTCAATAGATGCTTCAGTCTCACAGGGAAAGCCGACGTGTATCATATTTGACAAATATACGTTTTGGTCTCCCAATGTCACATTCTTCCTCTGATAAGATGACAGTCCTTTCCGCTGTTTTTTTAATTCAGTGTTTTGTGTTAAATAAACCAGAACATTTTGTTTTTTATTTGTCCTCAAATTTGACCAACAACACAAAACTATCCATGCCAATTTTCAGGAAAGCAGAAAGGAAAAACTGTCAGATATAAGTAGAGATACACGGATCTGTGTACAAACATCCCCAGCCCTTTTTACTGGTTCAGAGACCCGCACCTGCATGGACATGTCATTCCCCATCCCTTTGTCCCTGTGGGCTTTGTTGCTTTTAAAATCATATATTGCCTCAATGTATGAGTGATTTCTCCATGGATGCATGTTAGCTTTCT
>JBAMJR010000600.1:0-100000 GCA_038501785.1 Myoxocephalus aenaeus
CTCCTCCTCCTCCTCCTCCTCCTCCTCACGCCCCCCTCCTCACGCCCCCCTCCTCACGCCCCCCCTCCTCACGCCCCCCTCCTCCTCCTCCTCCTCCTCCTCACGCCCTCCTCCTCCTCCTCACGCCCTCCTCCTCCTCCTCCTCCTCCTCCTCCTCACGCCCTCCTCCTCTTCCTCCTCCTCACCTCCTTCCCGGCCAGTCTCTCCCTCAGCGCCTGGTTCTCCCGGCGGAGCCGCTCGTTCTCCTGCTGCGCCTCCCGGAGCTGACCCTCCAGGTTCTGCAGGTACTCCTTCTTCTTCTTCCGGGACTGACACGCCGACTCCCGGTTCTTTATCATCCGCTGCTGCCGCTTCATCACCTTCATCTGGAGGGGGGGGGGGGGGGGGGGGGGGGGGGAGGGGGGAGAGGGGGGGGAGGAGGAGGAGGGATACAGAGGAATAAGGGATGGGAATAGCCCGGAGGAAAGAAGAGTTGTACAGATAAAGAAGGAGAAGGAGGAAGAGGGGGAAGGGTAGGAGGTAGAGGAGGAAGGGGAGGAGAAAGAGGAATAAGGGATGGGAATATCCCGGCGGAAAGAAAAGTTACACAGATAAAGAAGAAGAAGAAGAAGAAGAAGAAGAAGAAGAAGAAGAAGAAGAAGAAGAGTGAAAACAGAAAACAAAGGTTCAACAGGTGAGTGACATCATCAGACTTGAGTGAAACTGATCCCGTGTCAGCTGATAGGAGAGACTTCAGTCAGCTGACGTCACCAAACTGACTTTGAACCAGATTCAAGAATAGTAATCAACTTTCATTGTATTTTTATCTTTTGAGTGTTTAAATCAATCTCCTGCACGACGCTTTAGTCTCCTGTCGTCTCTCTGCAGGTGAACGAGCCTCACAGCTGCTGCAGAGACGAAGCAGCGCGTCATGAAACTGTTCTTTCATCAAGAGAACGAGAAACTAAACGGACCGTGAAGACGACGAGTGAAACCACAGAAACGCCACAAACTGTGATCCGTCCACTGTGATCGTCTGTCAACTCATATCATGAAAATAGACTTTACACATCTAAAAACATAGAGCTTCTCTGGATAATAATAATAATAATAATAATAATAATAAAGACACTTAAATGGAGCTTTCCTTCCTTATTTACTTCCTCCTATCCATTTTTCCCTTCATATCACTCTTTCTTCCTCGTGTCTTTTCATCCCTCCTCCTCCTTTCCATCCCCTTCATTGATTCTTTTTTTCCCCTTTCTATCTCCTCTTTCCTTTGTTCCTTTCCATCCTTCCTTCCTTCTTCCCTTTCCTCCCCCTTCATTGATTCATTTTCTTTATATCGCTTCTTTACTCTTTCTTGTCCTTTCCTTCATCTCTCCTTCCTTCTTTCCTTTCCTCCTCGGCCTCGTCCTTTCCTTTCCTCCTCCAACCCGCTGCAGGCGGTTCCTCATGACCTCATGACCTCATGACTTCATTATTCAGAAACGATCCAACATGGCCGACGGTTCCTTCACTCACGTCGACGTCGTTGGAGTGGTTGCCGGGTAACGCCGCCGCCGCCGTCGTGGCCGGCACGATGGGCTTGCTGGTGGGCGGAGCCGTGGGGCCGGAGCAGTGCTGAGGCATGCTGGGAGATACGGGCTCCATCTTCACGACGGCGGGAGCCGAGCCGAGACAGACGGACTGAGACAAGACGACTGGAGGAGGAGGGGGAGGAGGACGAGGAGGAGGAGGAAGGAGAGGAAGAGGAACAAGCAGAGAGACGGGTCATCAGTTCTCGGATCCTTTGACATTTAAAGGAATCGTCATGAAACCTAAACGCTCCTCACCGGCTCGGTTCTGGTCCAGAGGGGGGAGGCCCTGCAGGATGAGGGTCTGGGGTTGGGTCTGGGGTACGGGGACGGGCAGCGCGGTGACGCACAGCGGTCTGGGCTGGATGGGAGGCTTGGTGCTCAGGATGGAGCCGGCCTTCAGCGAGGCCGAACCCGGCACAGCTTCAAGAAAAGACATGTTAAGAACTATTTATATACGGCATAAAGACATGTAAATAACTATTTATATACGGCATAAAACATGTAAATAACTATTTATATACGGCATAAAACATGTTAATAACTATTTATATACGGCATAAAACATGTTAATAACTATTTATATACGGCATAAAGACATGTTAATAACTATTTATATACGGCATAAAGACATGTTAAGAACTATTTATATACGGCATAAAACATGTAAATAACTATTTATATACGGCATAAAGACATGTTAATAACTATTTATATACGGCATAAAGACATGTAAATAACTATTTATATACGGCATAAAACATGTTAATAACTATTTATATACGGCATAAAGACATGTTAATAACTATTTATATACGGCATAAAGACATGTTAAGAACTATTTATATACGGCATAAAACATGTAAATAACTATTTATATACGGCATAAAGACATGTTAATAACTATTTATATACGGCATAAAGACATGTTAATAACTATTTATATACGGCATAAAACATGTAAATAACTATTTATATACGGCATAAAGACATGTTAAGAACTATTTATATACGGCATAAAGACATGTTAATAACTATTTATATACGGCATAAAGACATGTAAATAACTATTTATATACGGCATAAAACATGTTAATAACTATTTATATACGGCATAAAACATGTTAATAACTATTTATATACGGCATAAAGACATGTTAATAACTATTTATATACGGCATAAAGACATGTTAATAACTATTTATATACGGCATAAAGACATGTTAAGAACTATTTATATACGGCATAAAACATGTAAATAACTATTTATATACGGCATAAAGACATGTTAATAACTATTTATATACGGCATAAAGACATGTAAATAACTATTTATATACGGCATAAAACATGTTAATAACTATTTATATACGGCATAAAGACATGTTAATAACTATTTATATACGGCATAAAGACATGTTAAGAACTATTTATATACGGCATAAAACATGTAAATAACTATTTATATACGGCATAAAGACATGTTAATAACTATTTATATACGGCATAAAGACATGTAAATAACTATTTATATACGGCATAAAACATGTTAATAACTATTTATATACGGCATAAAGACATGTTAATAACTATTTATATACGGCATAAAGACATGTTAAGAACTATTTATATACGGCATAAAACATGTAAATAACTATTTATATACGGCATAAAGACATGTTAATAACTATTTATATACGGCATAAAGACATGTTAATAACTATTTATATACGGCATAAAACATGTAAATAACTATTTATATACGGCATAAAGACATGTTAAGAACTATTTATATACGGCATAAAGACATGTTAAGAACTATTTATATACGGCATAAAGACATGTAAATAACTATTTATATACGGCATAAAACATGTTAATAACTATTTATATACGGCATAAAACATGTTAATAACTATTTATATACGGCATAAAGACATGTTAATAACTATTTATATACGGCATAAAGACATGTTAAGAACTATTTATATACGGCATAAAACATGTAAATAACTATTTATATACGGCATAAAGACATGTTAAGAACTATTTATATACGGCATAAAGACATGTTAATAACTATTTATATACGGCATAAAGACATGTAAATAACTATTTATATACGGCATAAAACATGTTAATAACTATTTATATACGGCATAAAGACATGTTAATAACTATTTATATACGGCATAAAGACATGTTAAGAACTATTTATATACGGCATAAAACATGTAAATAACTATTTATATACGGCATAAAGACATGTTAATAACTATTTATATACGGCATAAAGACATGTTAATAACTATTTATATACGGCATAAAGACATGTTAAGAACTATTTATATACGGCATAAAGACATGTAAATAACTATTTATATACGGCATAAAGACATGTTAATAACTATTTATATACGGCATAAAGACATGTAAATAACTATTTATATACGGCATAAAGACATGTTAATAACTATTTATATACGGCATAAAACATGTTAATAACTATTTATATACGGCATAAAACATGTTAATAACTATTTATATACGGCATAAAACATGTTAATAACTATTTATACGGCAAATAAACATGTTAATAACTATTTATACAGCATAAAAACATGTTTATAACCATTTAAACAGCATAAAAATATGTTTATAACCATTTATACGTCATAAAAATATGTTAATAACTATTTATAACGGCATAAAAATATGTTAATAACTATTTATAAGGCAAAAAACATGTTAAGAACTATTTATAGGGAGTAAAAACATGTTAAAACTTGTGTTTTCGGTTACAAATACTTCAAATACAACAGGTTAAACTCGTATTTGAAGTATTTGGAACCGAAAACACAAGTTTCCTCCCGTCTGAACCCACCGGCCTGCGTCTGCATTCCACTGATGACCGTTGGCGTCTGCGTCTGCATGGCCGCCTGCAGCTGCGTCTGCATGGCCGCCTGCAGCTGCGTCTGCATGGCCGCCTGCAGCTGCGTCTGCATGGCCGCCTGCAGCTGCGTCTGCATGGCCGTCTGCAGCTGCGTCTGCATGGCCGTCTGCAGCTGCAGCTTGGGCACGGATGACGTTGCCACGGTGATCTCCAAGGAGCCCAGCGGAGGCGACAGCACGTCTCCGTACATGTAGGGAGGAGTGGGAGGGTTCTCTCCCTTCACGGAGACCTGGACGGAGGTTAGAAACACGTTCTCAAGCAGTGGAAACCAGGACTTTATTCTTTATAGTGGACTTTTCACATTAAAAGCCCTTTCAGGAGGCTTTTAATGTGAAAATACATCCAGATGAACAGCTGGAGCTGCATCTACGTTAACGTGAATGTTCTGCATGAGCCACACGGTGTAAAGTAAAGCGACATGAACATGAAGACACCTGTCAGGTTAAACACACACCTGAGGGTCCGGGGACAGCGAAGAGCAGTCGGACCCGAGCGAGGAGGCCGGAGACGGAGGCTCGGCTTTCACCTTGAACACTGGACACACAAACAGGTTAATACACACCTGTGTGTGTGTGTGTGTGTGTGTGTGTGTGTGTGTGTGTGTGTGTGTGTGTGTGTGTGTGTGTGTGTGTGTGCGCTTACACATTTCCACCGGTAGCGGCCGTGTGATCGTCATCTCACTCTTCATCACGGGGGCTTCCCCTTCAGAGAGGAGACAGAAACATCAAGTTGAGCTTTTAACATGTTAATAACTATTTATACGGCATTAAAACCATGTTAATAACTATTTATACGGCATAAAACCATGTTAATAACCAGGGTTTCCCCTACCGTTAGAATAGGGGGGCGGGGCGCCCCCCTGAAAAAACCCTCCGCCCCCCTGTAATTTTCTCTGTCGCGCCAGATCACAGACGTGATTTAAGGTTCCCTTTCCTATAAACAGGTCTACACCTTGTTCTTTTATTAAACAAACTCAATGTTCTTATTTTATTGATCGTATTTCTGTCTATTTCTGTCATGGTCGCGTTTACAACTCTACTTTGCTCTCGGTAACGCGCACCGCGGAGATCCGCCCCGATGCCCACAGACTCGTGCGCGCGCACAGGTGGGCAGAGAGCACACTTCCATCAGCCGGCAGAGAGCGTCCAATAATGTATAACGTTGCTCGTTGCTCCCAACATCGCTCCCAATGTCCCAACGTCGCCGTCGTCGCCGACACCCCCCCCCCACCCCCCCCCACCCCCCCGGCCGACACCCGCCCCCCTGAAGCTGTAAACCTAGGGGAAACACTGATAACTGTTTATATACGGCCAGAAAACATGTTAATAACTATTTATACGGCATTAAAACCATGTTAATAACTATTTATACGGCATAAAACCATGTTTATAACTATTTATACGGCATAAAACCATGTTAATAACTGTTTATACGGCATAAAACCATGTTAATAACTGTTTATATACAGCCAAAAACCATGTTATTAACTATTTATACGGCCAAAAACCATGTTTATAACTATTTATACGGCATTAAAACATGTTAATAACTATTTATACGGCATAAAACCATGTTAATAACTGTTTATACGGCATTAAAACATGTTTATAACTATTTATACGGCATTAAAACATGTTAATAACTATTTATACGGCATTAAAACATGTTAATAACTATTTATACGGCATTAAAACATGTTTATAACTATGTATACGGCATAAAAACCTCCATAAAGTTGCTTCTGAAGGATTTAACTGTTGACTGGAAGATAAACTGAGCCTTTACATTTTGTTTTACTATAAATTCATAAGATGTAAGTGCTGCAAAAGGTGTTAAGGTGAAGCGTTGCAGGTGTGTACAGGTGTTTCCCCCCCCCCCCCCCCCCCCCCCGTACCTGTGAGAAGGTTGTCGTCAAGGTGTTGCCACGGCGACGTGGGGTTGTCAGGGTCGAGGGTGAGCACGAGGTCATTGTCAAACTGTGAGAGGGAGGAGGAGGAGGAGGAAGAGATGGTGGAAAGTTAGGCCAAACAACAGCTGGATTAGTCAGTGTGTGTGTGTGTGTGTGTGTGTGTGTGTGTGTGTGTGTGTGTGTGTGTGTGTGTGTCTTGTTTTTTTTGTCTCCGTACCGCCGGTTCGAATTTCACCCCGCGGCCGAGGTCGGCGTCCTCGCCCTCCTCCATGCTCTCACACTGGTACAGGCAGGCATCTGAAAGAGACACCAGAGACTAGCTTAGCATCGTCCAGCAGGTTAATACAGGGTAGGAGTTAGCATTAGCATCGTCCAGCATGTAGATACAGAGTAGGAATTAGCATTAGCATCGTCCAGCATGTAGATACAGAGTAGGAATTAGCATTAGCATCGTCCAGCATGTAGATACAGAGTAGAAATTAGCATTAGCATCATCCAGCATGTAGATACAGAGTAGGAATTAGCATAATGTATTCAGTTTAACTTCACAGAAGACGAAGAGAAACTGAAATTATTCACATTTTTAGAAACAGGAGCCAGTGAATCGTTGCTTAAAACAATTATAATAATCATTATTTGTATTACATAATTATTTTTATTATATAATTATTTTAATTTTATAATTATTATTATTATTTGTATTATAAATCTTCATTATTGATTAAGCAGCTGTAAAAGGCCTCCTCGTCTTGGAGAAAAATTATACAAAATAATAATAATAATATAATTATTATTATTATTATGATTCAGATCAGGACCTCCGTTTAAAGAAGAAGTAAAAAAAAAGGCTCAACTATATTATTTTCTTGTCGTTTTCCATTATTGATTAGTGTACATTTAATCTGAACCTCTTTATGCTGAGTTTAAAAAAATATTAAAAAATATTTGTATTCACATTTCTATGAAGAAAATAATGAATTGACGACTTCAATGAAAACAACAACAGACTAAATGAATAATAAGTTTCAGCTCTATTGATCAGTGGATTCATTCACTTGATCCGGTTCAGGTCATTTGTGTCGTTTTCCTCATTATATTTTATTGTGAACTGAATCTTTTCTCATATTTTGAGGCAAACTGATGACGTGACTTTAAACTTCCAGTTCAACAAACCAGACGAGAGTTTCTCGTGACCTCGTCTGACTGATGTCCCGTCGGGCTTCACGACCCGGACTTTGGGAAGTATTGATCCACAGGATATTAATACATCAGAATGTATTTAAATATGTGCATTAAATGTGCCCGCGCTATATTAGGAACATTATTTCATGGATGCAAGTATCTATGTCAAACATAATGTAGTTTTCTTTTTGAACAAAACAAATAATTCAATCCGTAATAATTAACTAACAGATGACACAAAAACTGAATCTTAGACGCTGCAAATTAATAAAATAAATATTGTAAAAAATAAAATATATCACAAAGTATTTTATGATGAAAACATTTTATTTTATAGAAGGTATCAACTCAGATAATACTTGTTTTTTTCATCTAATTATCTTCAGTGTTTTTTGCTTTGTATTAAATGTCTTGTGTTTTCAGTTCTCTTGCAGAGATCAATAAAGTTTCATCTAATCTGTTCTGATCGTTTATTGACCGACGGAGGAGGAAGAAGAAGAAGAAGAAGAAGAAGAAGAAGAAGAAGAAGAAGAAGACTCCTCCTGTTAAATGTACAAACAAAACAGTAAAAGAGACGAGTCAACAGCAGCTGGTGGATGTATTTCACTTCTGTCTGCCTCTAATTGGTTCTCACGCATTAACATTATCAATTATTATTACATAATTAAATGGATAAATATGATACGGCTCCCAGGATGAGATTTAATGGGTTCTGAATACAATAAATAATTCATCATTATCGCTGATCTCCTATCATTTATCATCATTTCTTTTGATAAAATTCTCTCTTTTTTAAATCAGCGAGTTCACCAGTATCTCTTTATTTTTTAGGATTTAGTTTAACACAACATAAATACCTATAATCCCTCACTTATTACAGACAAACACTGTTATTATAACAACAAAACAAACAAAAACATCCTAGTATGCAAACATTTAGTGTCCTTAAATAAAACAAGCAGCTTCTTATGTATACTGCCGTCTATATTCTGTATATTGATCTACAGTATATATTGAATACTTTATTTTTAGTGTATATTCTACAAAAAAAGATCTCTAGAATATAAATATATATCTCTCTTGACGTGTATTTTTACTGTCTCTGTAATACCTGCAAGACCTGCTGCTGCAAGACAATCCTTGTGTATAAAGTGTACTTATACACACAGTTTGTACTGCGCAGACTGTGTATATAGTGTATTTAAACCCCTTGTTGTTTCATTCTAAGCTATATTTATGTACTTAAGGGGGCACTTTTCTGTCTGGATGCTTAACTGCATCTGGTCTCATTATCAACTTAAACATCTACCTGGTAGATTCATAATAAAAACCATTACATTTATTAAAAACAAGCAGTACATTGGCCAAAGTACATTCAGAAAAGTGCTTTTAATTAAAGATGTCGCCCAGAATAGCACCTTTTACAAGATAGATAGATAGATAGATAGATAGATAGATAGATAGATAGATAGATAATTAGATAATTAGATAGATAGATGAGAAGCATGGTTGTTTTTTTAAACGTGTGACGTCACGCTTTCCTCCACCAGAAGACAAACTGACACATCCGGGGTCTTCCGCTGACTGAGGAAGCGTAATAAACACACGCGCACGCGCACACACACCCACCGCGTGCAGCTCACGTAATGTTAGCTTCTTTTCTCGAAATAAAACGTAATAAAGAGGAAGCGCGCGTGAACTCACCCCAGTCCGCGCTCGTGAGCAGGTTATCGGCGAAGAAGCGCGTGTCCAGATCCGAGAGCAGATCCGCACTCATCGCCACAAAGGCGTCCGGAGAGCGGGCAGATGGGTGACAACAGCGGGCTAAACACGCACAATATGGCCGCTAGCTTTAGCATTAAGGTTCCCGGGTGATGCCGAGCATTAGATACATTTATAGGTCACGGTGAAGTTGTATTCCCTGCGTCGGAAAAGTGATATTTAATCCGTTTGAGTTGATTAATCGGCTCTTCCTCTTCGCTTCGCATATGACAGACAAGGAAACGAGTTTTTTTTTTTCCTCCTCCAGGAAAGTCGCCGCCCATTTGAAACGGAGCAGCCAATGAGAAACGAGGAAGGGTGGGATTTGACCACGCGGAGGACCAATGAGATGAGTCACAGAGTGCCGTCGTGAAGGGTGATTTGGACCAATCGCAACTGCGCGTTTTGATGGACAGGAACAACCAGCCAATAGACGCGAAGAAATTCCGGGACCTCCGCGTTGAATTGACAGGCGCGCTGGCCAATTACGGTTCATCAGCAAAAAACAACAACAACGGGGTTTTCGTTGACCGTGAAAGTAACACTGCATTAAGCCACACTACACACCAGATAACACAGATGACGACACAAATATACATCATGCTTATTAATAAATGACGAATATTTGACATTTTGAATAATAATAATGAGATAGCTCCACTGAGGGTCGCACGAGGACAAGCTGAAGCATGGCGGCTCGAGAGCTGCTGCACTGAAACCCCTACATTATTTATGCAAATGAGCTAAACACACGTCACCTTTAGTCCTTGGTGCACGTATTCTCATTTTATTGTTGAAAAAGAAGGAACATGAGTGCATTTTCCAAAACGTTCATACAAAAACAACGTGTTTCCTAAATTAAATAAACCAGGCCCTTCCACGGTGGTGTGTCTGTGTTTCTTGAGAATGAACTGCTTGTAATGCGTTATTTCAGTGTATTAAACAAAAAATAAACCTCTGGAACAATCAAAAGTAAAGAAAGATCAACAGATCAGCGCAGGATGTGGGCCAAAAATATAAAACTACACACAAAAAATGCATGTTTTTGAAAAAATATGGGCGCCTTCAGCATATATTTCTGGTTTGAATCAAACTGCAGCAGCTAGGTTTTTTCTCATATCTCTTTTTCTAAGCTTCTTGTTGACTGTTTGCCACATTATTGAAGGCATTAACATGTTGTCTGAACCTGAGCATCACGTTTCCCAACAGAAAACATTTGCATGAGTCATTCACACCCGCTACTCACTTTGGGTCGTTTTTTACGACCTAAACCTGCAGCCTGAATTTGAACACTTTATATTCATAAAGCCGCTTGTCGACAGATTTCTTTCGTAGAAGAATGAGCACAATTGTGATATTTACATTAATAACTGAGGTATGAGGGTTTTCTAACCAGCTGCTACTGAAGTAAACATTCACTCAGTGACTTCAGTGTCTTATTCAATCAGGAAAAGCCTTTGTCTTGTTTTTGTCCACATTTGCTTGATTTCTAGCACGGTGCTATGAACAGTACCGTCCCACCGTCCCAGACAGACACGCTTTGGACTCATTTACGAGCTACCGACAAAAATGAAAAGCAGTATGGTGGAAGAAAAACAATAAAGGAGCAAAATATTTACTTAAACTGTGAATAAAATAAGAGAACTCTGGTTGTGAAGTTTGCATCTGTAAAAGTTGTATTTGCTGTCCTCTTCGTATTCATCAATATGAACTCATACGTCATCAACGATGAAAAGAAACACCACGTCACGCGTTTCCTGTTCATCTTCAACAAAGGAAGTAACTGAAGGTCCTGAATCAGTTCAGCCGCGTGAAGACGAGGATGAAGATCTGCAGCTGCCTGTTGGCGTTGGTTTTTGGCTGCAGCGTCTCTGCAGGTAAGAACCTTTCACATTCACCACTTCACTCTTTTTAGTGGTTATTCTTCCATCTGGAAACTCAACGTTATTTAATAACACATAAAGTACATTCTGCAGTATAGTATGAGGTCCTGTGTCAGTGACGCCACATATAGTTGACTTATAATGCAAAAACAACAACTAACACGATCATATTCAACGTATAACTCACTGCATTTAAAAGGGAAAAGGGAAATGTCTTATTTATTGTAAATGTATGTTTGGTGAGGGGATATTATGAGTTCTCATTTACATGGTAATATTTAAATAAAGGATTAAATAAATGTACTAAATACTATAGATACTGTTAAAAAAACAAGTCTAAAATCTCTTCAAATGAATTATCATGTACATGGAGAAGATTTTAAATGGAAATATCCCCTAAAACTCTTCACATGTGATACGTTAGTGATGGTGCATTATGAAACATAAGTGTTTTGTTGTGTGCAGGAATCACCATACTTGATGTCACAGAGGGGACAGCCGTCACTCTGACATGCCCTCCTGATGCTGGAGGTTCACATAAAAGATGGAGCAACAGAAACACTGATGAAATATATTATCAGAGAGGGTTTTCTGTTTCACCTGTTGAGCAGACGTTGACTATAACGTCTGTGCAGCTTAAACACTCTGGACTTTACTACTGTAATGGAAAAGCTGCTGCGTACCTGAATGTGATCAAAGGTGAGACACAAGAAGTCAGAGAGGAACAGAGGACGATGTGAGGAAGTAAAGCAGACTTCTTAGAGGCTTGTGGTGAATTTATACTGTGAATTAGTTTTAGTTTGATAACAACCACATGCAAACATAATTCTAGTAATTGAAAGGCTTTTTGGTGTACTTCTGCATTTCAGGGTATTTTATTTTATTCCTAAAGACTTGAACATGCTTCAAGTATCAAGTACTTTACTCCATTATTATTTATAAAAATAAAACTGCTCGTACCACTGACGATAGAGAGAGCCAGCAGAGACAACAGCGATGGACAGGAAGTGAAGGTCGTGAGAACCCGATGCTCGACACACCACAACAAGTCTCTGTGTCCTTGTGGTTCAATATTTAAACAAGCTGAATCATTGTGTGACAGTCAGTCAAACCATTTGCATTTTGTGTAGCTGTTGTGTGTATTTTCTTTTTTCTACGATGAAGGTTACACAATACCACCAACAACTGTTGTGTAGTTATGTCCTCTCTCTCTCTCTCTCTCTCTCTCTCTCTCTCTCTCTCTCTCTCTCTCTCTCTCTCTGAAGGCAAAGCCTTAACCAACACACCTACAGCAGCAACAGCAACAAAAACAGCAGCAACAACAACAACAACAACAACAACAGCTGTAACAACGTTCCCTTCACCGACTGAAACAGGTGCAGACCTGCAGACTACAAACAGAAACAGTCACAATGAATACCATGAGATTTAAATGTTGAACTTTGATACATTTTAAATTCCAGTTCATTAACTCAACTCAATATTGTAATATGTCTGTAACAGTGACATTCTGAATGCATACATGGCTGCATGTGATCAGGGCCCTGTTTCTCGTACCTGGCTTACTGAGTTAGCGGGCTAATTGTCAGGATAAGATGACGTAGGTCTGGCTTATTCAGTTTCTCGAAGCAAGCTTAGATAAATCACCATAGCAACACAGCCAAAAATGTAAACCTGCTCCCGGGCAGGCTAACTGAAATTCACTGGATAAGCTGGCCACTCCCACCGGACAAAAAAGGCAGCTCCCTTCCTCATTGATGAAGGAGCGATATTAGTTATATTAGTTTTATTGGGAGAGAGTTCTTTGAGATCACCAAGATCCGTCCTCACATCCTCATGACTTCCTGTACGTCCTCACATCCTCATGACTTCCTGTACGTTCTCACATCATCATGACTTCCTGTACGCGGCGCTATAGATTCTGCCTTCAAGGAATCATTTATTTACGAGAGCTTCTGGAGCCGCGGACACTGATCACCACAGACGCAGCCGATCGCCGTCTCACAGACAGAGACTCTCACCCGCTGCATGCCGCGCTGTTCTTAAGTTTATTTAGCGCTTAAGAAACTTATGGATGTGTTGAAAGCACTCATAATTATATGACAGTGTTATTAGTACACCATACATATCATTATTGTAGAACGTGATTAAGGTGGACTCATGATAAGAATACAGAGAATCACACACAATTTATTTTCACTGCTTCAATTGATTGAATTTCTGATTATGAATAATACATATATACTGATCCGCCCATACACATATTCAAACTCCTAGTTATATAGAAATATACACATACATGTATATACATATAGTACATGATTCATACGCGCATACAGTACATATATCCTCATAAGTATATATTTATTCGTAAATATAATCTGATTGATTTGGGTGATGAAGCACTTCAAATTTGCGGATACATTTTCCCAACACATTTAACTTGTCTGATATATTTGCGGCGCTTATGTCTCAGCGGGGCGGAGTTAAGCTGCGTTCACGGCAACAATGTTACAAAAACGTTGGAATATTCACAACGCGTTTGCTGTGAATGATTAAGGTATTGACTTATGTCTTCATGATCATCTCCTGCTTCTCATCGGAGAAATAAAAAGAGGTTCCTCTGAGTTTATTTGCTATTGTACTGTTAGAACATCGTGGTGTCAGTGCTCGATTATTATCCCTTCTGAAGAGGAGCGGACACGCGCATTTATCCAGAGGACTGACGTCTGGCTAGAATTAACAAGACCGTTTCAGCGCGGATCAGCCGTGAAGAAACCCAGATAGCCTGATGTCAATCATCTCGCTAATTTAAGATGGAGATTAGGACATTTGCCTGACTTTGTTTAGCCAGGTACGAAAAATAGGGCCCAGATTGATAATAACTGGTGATGGATGAAGTCGGGTTCTGAAGGTTTCTTGTCTTGCAGCTCCTGTGTGGGAAATGTGTGTTCGTCTGGTGTTCGGATTCCTCTATTTGGTGATCATGATCGGCATCACCGTCACCACCGTGAGACACGGTGAGTTTGTGCTTCTGAAAAGTTAAATTCATCATGTGCCTGAAGCGCCACCTGTAGGTGAAATGTCAGTAAATGGATCGGCACAGATCAACATTGACGTGTGCACATGTCATCTAAATGTTGTAAGAATTATGGGAGTTTCTGTCGCATACAACATTTACACAAATCATAGAAAACAGCAGTGGTGTATAAAGTACCCAAAAGCCATACTTGAGTAAAAGTAAAGATATACTGGAAAATGACTCCAGTAAAAGTAAAAGTCACCTATTAAAATACTACTTGAGTAAAAGTCTTAAAGTATCTGATATTTTCTGTACTTAAGTATCAAAAGTATTTTTCTGATATAAAATGTACTTAAGTATTGAAAGTAAAAGTACAAGTACATGCTTTTAATAAAAAAGCAAAGGGTCAGAATTTTGAGAATTATGAAGTTTATTCTTTTAAGTGCTGTGGTCACCATGACCAAGGACAAGGAGTTGTGTTGATACAATAACTGGGTTGGCTGGGATCATCCATATATATTATGTTCAACATAATATATTGTACCTAAGTATACTTTTGCATCTACTATGAACTTATCATCATAATTCTCCAAAAAGCAATATGACACTTAGGAGTTGTAACAGTGTGGTTATAAGTATGCTCATTCCGCCCGCCGTGGGTCTCTTGGTACCGGTCTGTGGGTCTCTTGGTACCGGTCTGTGGGTCTCTTGGTACCGGTCTGTGGGGCTCTTGGTACCGGTCTGTGGGTCTCTTGGTACCGGTCTGTGGGTCTCTTGGTACCGGGCCACAGAAAGAATGAATGAAACATTTCAATTAAATAAATAAAAAATCAAGGCCGGAAAGATGTTTTATTGTGAAAAATGACCGCATACATCCGTCTGTGGTAACCTCAGACGGAATCTCTTGACACATGTCAAGATGTTACGTTACTCTAAAAATGAAACTTAAAAGTCTGTTTCAACTCTGCCGGTGTTCTGGAAACCAAGGCAGAGTATCCTGAGATCGCCAAAAAAGCATGAAAACCTGCTTCCATTTCAACATCCTGTCTTTGTGCAGCGCGTTATAAGTTAAGCAGTAGACTGGACTAAAGGTTTAGTTAGGAGTAGAGTCAGTAGACTGGACTAAAGGTTTAGTTAGGAGTAGAGTCAGTAGACTGGACTAAAGGTTTAGTTAGGAGTAGAGTCAGTAGACTGGACTAAAGGTTTAGTTAGGAGTAGAGTCAGTAGACTGGACTAAAGGTTTAGTTAGCAGTAGAGTCAGTAGACTGGACTAAAGGTTTAGTTAGCAGTAGAGTCAGTAGACTGGACTAAAGGTTTAGTTAGCAGTAGAGTCAGTAGACTGGACTAAAGGTTTAGTTAGCAGTAGAGTCAGTAGACTGGACTAAAGGTTTAGTTAGCAGTAGAGTCAGTAGACTGGACTAAAGGTTTAGTTAGCAGTAGAGTCAGTAGACTGGACTAAAGGTTTAGTTAGCAGTAGAGTCAGTAGACTGGACTAAAGGTTTAGTTAGCAGTAGAGTCAGTAGACTGGACTAAAGGTTTAGTTAGGAGTAGAGTCAGTAGACTGGACTAAAGGTTTAGTTAGCAGTAGAGTCAGTAGACTGGACTAAAGGTTTAGTTAGCAGTAGAGTCAGTAGACTGGACTAAAGGTTTAGTTAGGAGTAGAGTCAGTAGACTGGACTAAAGGTTTAGTTAGCAGTAGAGTCAGTAGACTGGACTAAAGGTTTAGTTAGGAGTAGAGTCAGTAGACTGGACTAAAGGTTTAGTTAGCAGTAGAGTCAGTAGACTGGACTAAAGGTTTAGTTAGGAGTAGAGTCAGTAGACTGGACTAAAGGTTTAGTTAGCAGTAGAGTCAGTAGACTGGACTAAAGGTTTAGTTAGCAGTAGAGTCAGTAGACTGGACATAACGAACACACGTCAGGTGTCGCACATAAAGGTTTGGGAGCGCTGGACTAGAGGATGTAGAGGGAAATGCAGAATATTGTGATTCTCCAAACCTGCTTGGTGGAGTCTGTGTTCCACCACAGTCCCCGATGTTTTTTTGTTTTTTCTAAAGATAGATTTGATTTTGTAGCGAGTAACGAAGGTTTCAGGAGAAATGTATCGGAGTAAAAGTATCATTTTTCTTTGCAAAATGTAGTGAAGTAAAAGTAAAAGTAAACAGAAATATAAATAGTAAAGTAGAGTACAGATATCCCCAAAAACTACTTAAGTACAGTAACGAAGTATTTCTACTTCGTTACTATACACCACTGGAAAACAGTCACAAGAAAGACTTTTGTTCAGGCTCATCTGGAATAAAGATTATTTTATAATCTGGGGTAAAAGTGGGAAATGATCGTGATTTAAACAGATTGTGGTTCATTTGTCTGGAACCAACTCAAAAAGCTTTTTTTTGCTACTGAGCATTTAAAGTGAAGGAGTTATGACTCCAATGTAAGACAGTATGCAAACCACCACATGGGGGCGCTATTGCTTTTAGATCTGCACCAAAAACGAATCACTTGTTGTTATGCTCAACTTTCTACATAAACAGACAACGTTGGAGTTCAGAAAGCATAAATATGTTTGTAATATTTACCATAAACAAGTTGTGTTAAATGTTCACATTGAAACGTTGGGACACAGTGATTAAACACATAATCTCCATGTTTCTCTTTTCTCTTTTGCAGCTCGACAAATAGAAACAGGAAATGTTCTCTGATCCTCCATCATGCAGAAGAAGGAGCGGTAAAAACTCATTCAGGAAACAGTCACCATTCAACATGTCCTTTCAAAATAAAACACCATCTTCACAGGAAAGAACTCAGTTAGGTTTAGACAACAAAACCAAATAGTTAAGTTTAAAGATGGTGCAATACTTAGTTTGGTTTAATAAAGAAGATGAAATACTTAGTTATGTTTAATAAAGAAGATGAAATACTTAGTTATGTTTAATAAAGATGATGAAATACTTAGTTAGGTTTAATAAAGAAGATGAAATACTTAGTTAGGTTTAATAAAGATGATGAAAGGGTTATTATATGTTCAAGGGTGTTGTTAGGCCGACGCGTTTGACGATACAGCACTGCCTCTCGTACCTTATTGCTTAAGTATTTACTTAGTTAGTTACTCTGATTGATGTTATCTTGATTATGAACTTCTCCTCATCTGTGGACACTTCTTCTTCGTCTCCGTTGTCGTTGTCCGCCTCCGGAGACATTTTATATTGTTGTTTGTGCTCAGCAGCTGTGAATCAGAATGTGTTCTGATTAAAGGAATAGTTCAGATTGTTGGGAAACGTGCATATTCGCATTGAGCAATAAAGAGTGCTTTTGTTTTTGTAATATAAAAAGAGGATTGTATGAATACCAGTGGTGGCCGTCAGGGCCTGCTAAGCCTTCTCTGCTGGCCTAAACAGAATCACAAAGTGATAGCTATTTTATAATGTAATTGTTTTTCACACAGCTGTTTAACAGCTGATGGAGACTATGACTCAGACGGCACTGAACGCGCAGGTAGAAAATCCACGGCCCGCCACTGATGAATACAAATGTTATCAAAATGAAGTTATCTATGGAGAATGTGAATACTTTGTACGTGAATAATTATATGTAAGTTTGTTGAAAAATAAATGAAAGTTGAGTTGTCAAACACATTTAAATAAGAAGAACGAAGGGACAACAAAGGGAACACAGTACTTGGTTGTGTTTAGGCAACAAAAGTACTTGGTTGACTCTTGAAAACTTGTCCATCTTGATTTGGGACTTGACTCTAGATTTGACTGCAAAGACTTGAGATCCACGTGTGACTTGCAGAGCGATGACTTGGCCCGTGGTATTCACAGTAAATCACCTTAAAAGGAGTTGAATAAAAATCTCATGTTTTTGTCAAAATAAGTTCAGAAATAAAATAAATGTAACAAATCAACACATTTTAATTGTACTTTCATTTCATATGGTTGAGTCAATCAACAGCGTTGAGATAAAGAGTCAGACATATCCACCAGGAGTTGGAGACCAAACCAGGAGAGTAAAGGAGACTCAATATTTAACTTC
This sequence comes from Myoxocephalus aenaeus, assembly GCA_038501785.1. Taxonomy (NCBI): domain Eukaryota; kingdom Metazoa; phylum Chordata; class Actinopteri; order Perciformes; family Cottidae; genus Myoxocephalus; species Myoxocephalus aenaeus. The sequence continues at coordinate 18,301 of JBAMJR010000600.1, forward strand.
ATTAGTTTAATACAAACACAACTGCACTGCTATGAATATGTTTGTGTGTGTCTGCTCTCCATTTGGTCACACATTTGTTTATAGGGATAAAATATGTCTTTTCTTTACATCAAGTGCATCATTTGAACTACTGTCTCTGACTGGCACTTTACCACAAGGTAGCCGGTTCGATCCCCAGTCCCCCCATAGCTCACATGTGGGGCGGCTGTAGCTCAGGGGGATGAGCGGTCGTCCCGCAACCGCAAGGTAGCCGGTTCGATCCCCAGTCCCCCCATAGCTCACATGTCGAAGTGTCCCTGAGCAAGACACTGAACCCTTAGCTGCTCCCCGGGCGCCTCACAGGGCTGCCCACTGCTCCCTATCCAGGGATGGGTCAAATGCAGAGAAGAATTTCCCCAAGGGGATTAATAAAAGTGCATGTTTCTGTTTCTTTTTTTTTTTCTTTATTTGGTGCGAGTTATATTGTATTAAAATAAAAGGAAACACAAGTATTCATTACAAAAACATTAATACGACGTAACACTGTGGTTTTTATGTAAGCGGAACAAAACATTGACAGCCAGACAGCCGAGTTCCTGTTCTCACTTCAGATGGAAACTGAGGTCACCGTTCAGTCATGTCAGTCTGTGTGAAGATGAGGATGAAGAGCGTTAGCTGCATGCTAGCCTTAGTGCTGGTCTGCAACGCCACTGCAGGTAAGGGCTTTTCCAACTCATCAGTTCATCAGTTTTAATTGTGTTGTTTACCTTTTTATTTGTGTGTGACGTTAGTGTGAGCGAGAGATTCAACAGCTCATCATCGTCCGTGTGAGTTACGAGTTCAATGGAAGCGCTTCAGGAAGTGCGTTCTCGATCAATCGAGCTACAAGTTTTATTTCAGGTGACGGCATATTTAAAGACATTTCTTTCTAAACACAGATCCTCGTCCGCTCAGATGTGATGTGTGAGATGTTTTGGTATTATCGTGGTGTGAAGATGAAACTGTGGGTGACACGAAATTTTATTATAAATATGAACTTCCTGCCTTCTCTAAATGCCTCTGGATTGTATCCAGATGGTCATGCTAGATTTGCGGAAACTAGTTTAGATTATTAGTTTAGAATTACTGTTCGAAGACCCATCCTCACTTTAACCATTTAATGTCCACACGTGAGCTCAACCATCACACCAGAGTTTTGAAAAGAGTAACGATTCAGACAGCGTGTCAGTTTACTGTCGTGACAAAATAAACTACTCCGTTATGTTCAGGCAACAATAGTACTGGACCCCTGCTGACCCGGACGGGGTTTATCGTCGGGCGGTGGAAAGAGAACTTTGAGGAACTCCTAAACCCGGCCAACGTGTCCCCTGGAGAGGGGCCAGCGCCTGAAGACTTGGGGTGGTTGCACCCATATCCCTGGCGGAGGCCACTAAGGTAGTCAAAAAGCTCCTTGGTGGCAAGGCGCCGGGGATGGATGAGATCCGCCCTGAGACATTGTTGGGTCTTGGCTGATACGCCTCTTCAGTGTCTCATGGGGGTCGGGAACCAGTGCCCATGGACTGGCAGACCGGGGTGGTGGTTCCCATCTTCAAGGAGGGGGACCGGAGAGTGTGCTCGGCCGTTTGTTGAACCTCAGATTCAAGACGAGCAGTGTGGATTCCGTCCCGGTCGTGGAACAGTGGACCAGCTCTTTACCCTCATAGATTACTGGAGGGGTCCTGTAGGGCTGTCAACGAATAATCAAAATTCGAATATATATTCGAATAGTTGTTAAAAACAGAATTTTGAATGTGAAAATTAATATTCGAATGTAAAAAAAAAGTATTTCGGAGGATAATTATCGTGAATCTGGCAACCCCCGCCGCGGCCGCGATGAAGTGTCCTCTTTGTGTGTGTGTGTGTGTGTGTGTGTGTGTTTGTGTGTGTGTGTGTGTGTGTGTGTGTGTGTGTGTGTGTGTGTGTCGAGCCGTTCGGGGCAGAGTCTCTGACCCGGAGCAGACGTGAAGCTGGTTGAGGCTTTCACAGGGTTCTGCTGTTGTTGTGGCGTAGGCTGCGGCCCACAGTAGCCTGTTCTGTGTTCCCTTAATAAACACCCTATAAGTCAGCTAACGTCTCGTAGCTTTCCTGACCCAGGGTCGCTACGCTATGTAAGCTAGAGTTAGCTTACCATTCAACGACAAGCAACGTGAGGCCACATCTCCAGAATGTGCACCCAAGAGAATATGGCATAAAATGTGGACCTTCAGAGAAACAGACACGTCTGAATACGTATTTTGCGCCGTCCGCCACAAGTTGGTTGTCTGCGGCACGACAGGAGGCCTGCACGCAAACATGGATTTCGTTCGTATGCAAGGACATGAGGCCGAGCAGTGTGGTGGATGGGACAGGCTTCAGGGAGTTCTGTGAAGCACTGGAACCGAGGAACCTTATCCCTGATCAACACCTAAACTGAAGAATTTTGTATTTACACATATATTCGAATATGTTCGAATATATGTGTTTTTTTAAAGGGAATATTCGAACGTCATTTTTTAGCAATTTTGACAGCCCTAGGGTCCTGGGAGTTTGCCCAACCAGTCTACATGTGCTTTGTGGACTTGGAGAAGGCTTTCGACCGGGTCCCTCGGGGGTTTTTTGTGGGGGGTGCTGCGGGAGTATGGGGTGCCGGACCCGTTGGCACGGGCCATCCGGTCTCTGTACGCCTGCAGTAGGAGCTGTGTTCGTATCCTCGGTAGTAAGTCAGACACGTTCCCGGTGGGTGTTGGCCTCCACCAGGGCTGCCCTTTATCACCGGTCCTGTTCCTGACCTTCATGGACAGGATATCTAGGCGCAGCCGGGGGGCGGAGAACATCAGGTTCAGGAGTCTCGGGATCGCCTCTCTGCTGTTCTCAGATGATGTGGTCCTGTTGGCCTCCTCGGACCGTGACCTCCAGCATTCACTGGGCCGTTTTGCAGCCGAGTGTGAAGCGAGGTCTCGGATACAAGCGGCGAAATGAGCTTCCTCCGTAGGGTGGCCGGGCTCAGCCTTAGAGACAGGGTAAGGAGCTCGGACATCAGGAGGGAGCTTGGAGTCGAGGCGCTGCTCCTTCGTGTCGAAAGGAGTCAGCTGAGGTGGTTCAGTATCTAGTTCGGATGCGGATAATGGATGGATTACTGTGAATGTTGACTTGGTTTCCTGCCGACACAAAATAAAGTCTCCTGATGTTCTTTGCAATATTAAATGAATAATATTGAAATTCTGAGACCAGATCCTAATTTATTGTAAATTTTGTTTCTGTTTCAGAAATAATCCATGAAATAGTCGAGGAAAAGACCCCAGTCTCTCTCCGTTGTCCTCACTCTGTGGAGGGCAATGTGAAGTGGAGCAGAGAGATTAATGGACGTAACGTTAACATACTGATAACTGCTGGTGACCAGGACATAAAACACATTAATGACCCGCAGAGACGATACAGTTACCAGGCAGATAAATCACTGTTCATCAGCAGAGTTACCGTCTCCGACTCTGGAAGATACTTCTGTAACAGTGAAGCAGTGGAGCTGACCGTGATCCCAACAGGTAACATCTAACTAATGAGGTTGTTCCTCTTCCTGTTTCAGCTTCACGTCCCTGAGATAAAAGTTTGTTAAATATTGTCACATTCATGAAATTGTACATTTCTAATGAACACACGTTTTTTACCTTTAACCTTGACTCATTTCATATTTACCTCTCGGTACTCCAGCTGAGACGCTTTTTGGTGTACTTCTGCATTTCAGGGTATTTGTTTTAAGTTGGACATTTTCTTTTTATTCATAGAGCTTTCAACACACTTTCACAAAAAAATAAGTACATTACATGATTATTTATACAACTGCAAGCTATCACATGTATGTTAAAACATACGGAAGGGAATGCTAGTAGGTGAGGGGAAAATATGAGTTATATACTGTAGATACTGTTAAATACATGTCCTCTGACTTTATCCTGAACACATGTGATACGTTAGTGATGGTGCATTATGAAACATAAGTGTTTTGTTGTGTGCAGGAATCACCAGACTTGATGCCACAGAGGGGACAGAGGCCACTCTGACATGCCCTCCTGATGCTGGAGGATCAAATATTAAAAGATGGAGCAACAGAAACACTTATAAACTAAATTATCAGAGAGGGATTTCTGTTTCACCTGTTGACCAGACGTTGACTATAACGTCTGTGCAGCTTAAAGACTCTGGACTTTACTACTGTAATGGAAAAGCTGCTGCGTACCTGAATGTGATCAAAGGTGAGACACAAGAAGTCAGAGAGGAACAGAGGACGATGTGAGGAAGTAAAGCAGACTTCTTAGAGGCTTGTGGTGAATTTATACTGTGAATTAGTTTTAGTTTGATAACAACCACATGCAAACGTAATTCTAGTAATTGAAAGGCTTTTTGGTGTACTTCTGCATTTCAGGGTATTTTTTATTATTCCTAAAGACTTGAACATGCTTCAAGTATCAAGTACTTTACTCCATTATTATTTATAAAAATAAAACTGCTCGTACCACTGACGATAGAGAGAGCCAGCAGAGACAACAGCGATGGACAGGAAGTGAAGGTCGTGAGAACCCGATGCTCGACACACCACAACAAGTCTCTGTGTCCTTGTGGTTCAATATTTAAACAAGCTGAATCATTGTGAGACAGTCAGTAAAACCATTTGCATTTTGTGTAGCTGTTGTGTGTATTTTCTTTTTTCTACGATGAAGGTTACACAATACCACCAACAACTGTTGTGTATTCATGTCCTCTCTCTCTCTCTCTCTCTCTCTCTCTCTCTCTCTCTCTCTCTCTCTCTCTCTCTCTCTGAAGGCAAAGCCTTAACCAACACACCTACAGCAACAACAACAACAACAGCAACAGCAGCAACAACAGCAACAGCAGCAACAACAACAGCAACAACAACAACAACAACAGCAACAGCAGCAGCAACAACAACAGCAGCAACAACAACAACAGCAACAACAACAACAACAGCAACAGCTGTAACAACGTTCCCTTCACCGACTGAAACAGGTACAGACCTGCAGACTACAAACAGAAACAGTCACAATGAATACCATGAGATTTAAATGTTGAACTTTGATACATTTTAAATTCCAGTTCATTAACTCAATTCAATATTGTAATATGTCTGTAACAGTGACATTCTGAATGCATACATGGCTGCATGTGATCTGATTGATAATAACTGGTGATGGATGAAGTCGGGTTCTGAAGGTTTCTTGTCTTGCAGCTCCTCTGTGGGAAATGTGTGTTCGTCCGGTGTTGGGATTCCTCTATTTGGTGCTCATGATCGGCATCACCGTCACCACCGTGAGACACGGTGAGTTTGTGCTTCTGAAAAGTTAAATTCATCATGTGCCTGAAGCGCCACCTGTAGGTGAAATGTCAGTAAATGGATCGGCACAGATCAACATTGACGTGTGCACATGTCATCTAAATGTTGTAAGAATTATGGGAGTTTCTGTCGCATACAACATTTACACAAATCATAGAAAACAGTCACAAGAAAGACTTTTGTTCAGGCTCATCTGGAATAAAGATTATTTTATAATCTGGGGTAAAAGTGGGAAATGATCGTGATTTAAACAGATTGTGGTTCATTTGTCTGGAACCAACTCAAAAAGCTTTTTTTTGCTACTGAACATTTAAAGTGAAGGAGTTATGACTCCAATGTAAGACAGTATGCAAACCACCACATGGGGGCGCTATTGCTTTTAGATCTGCACCAAAAACGAATCACTTGTTGTTATGCTCAACTTTCTACATAAACAGACAACATTGGAGTTCAGAAAGCATAAATATGTTTGTAATATTTACCATAAACAAGTTGTGTTAAATGTTCACATTGAAACGTTGGGACACAGTGATTAAACACATAATCTCCATGTTTCTCTTTTCTCTTTTGCAGCTCGACAAATAGAAACAGGAAATGTTCTCTGATCCTCCATCATGCAGAAGAAGGAGCGGTAAAAACTCATTCAGGAAACAGTCACCATTCAACATGTCCTTTCAAAATAAAACACCATCTTCACAGGAAACAACTCAGTTAGGTTTAGACAACAAAACCAAATAGTTAAGTTTAAAGATGGTGAAATACTTAGTTATGTTTAATAAAGAAGATGAAATACTTAGTTATGTTTAATAAAGAAGATGAAATACTTAGTTAGGTTTAATAAAGATGATGAAATACTTAGTTAGGGTTATTATATGTTCAAGGGTGTTGTTAGGCCGACGCGTTTGACGATACAGCACTGCCTCTCGTACCTTATTGCTTAAGTATTTACTTAGTTAGTTACTCTGATTGATGTTATCTTGATTATGAACTCCTCATCTGTGGACACTTCTTCTTCGTCTCCGTTGTCGTTGTCCGCCTCCGGATACATTTTATATTGTTGTTTGTGTTCAGCAGCTGTGAATCAGAATGTGTTCTGATTAAAGGAATAGTTCAGATTGTTGGGAAACGTGCATATTCGCATTGAGCAATAAAGAGTGCTTTTGTTTTTGTAATATAAAAAGAGGATTGTATGAATACCAGTGGTGGCCGTCAGGGCCTGCTAAGCCTTCTCTGATGGCCTAAACAGAATCACAAAGTGATAGCTATTTTATAATGTAATTGTTTTTCACACAGCTGTTTAACAGCTGATGGAGACTATGACTCAGACGGCACTGAAAGCGCAGGTAGAAAATCCACGGCCCGCCACTGATGAATACAAATGTTATCAAAATGAAGTTATCTATGGAGAATGTGAATACTTTGTACGTGAATAATTATATGTAAGTTTGTTGAAAAATAAATGAAAGTTGAGTTGTCAAACACATTTAAATAAGAAGAACGAAGGGACAACAAAGGGAACACAGTACTTGTCTTGGGTTGACTCTTGAAAACGTGTCCATCTTAATTTGAGACTTGACTCTAGATTTGACTGCAAAGACTTGAGATCCACGTGTGACTTGCAGAGCGATGACTTGGCCCCAGGTATTCACAGTAAATCACCTTAAAAGGAGTTGAATAAAAATCTCATGTTTTTGTCAAAATAAGTTCAGAAATAAAATAAATGTAACAAATCAACACATTTTAATTGTACTTTCATTTCATATGGTTGAGTCAATCAACAGCGTTGAGATAAAGAGTCAGACATATCCACCAGGAGTTGGAGACCAAACCAGGAGAGTAAAGGAGACTCAATATTTAACTTCATTAGTTTAATACAAACACAACTGCACTGCTATGAACGTGTTTGTGTGTGTCTGCTCTCCATTTGGTCACACATTTGTTTATAGGGATAAAATATGTCTTTTCTTTACATCAAGTGCATCATTTGAACTACTGTCTCTGACTGGCACTTTATTTGAGTTATATTGTATTAAAATAAGAGGAAACACAAGTATTCATTACAAAAACATTAATACGACGTGACACTGTGGTTTTTATGTAAGCGGAACAAAACATTGACAGCCAGACAGCCGAGTTCCTGTTCTCACTTCAGATGGAAACTGTGGTCACCGTTCAGTCATGTCAGTCTGTGTGAAGATGAGGATGAAGAGCGTTAGCTGCATGCTAGCCTTAGTGCTGGTCTGCAACGCCACTGCAGGTAAGGGCTTTTCACACTCATCAGTTCATCAGTTTTAATTGTGTTGTTTACCTTTTTATTTGTGTGTGACGTTAGTGTGAGCGAGAGATTCAACAGCTCATCATCGTCCGTGTGAGTTACGAGTTCAATGGAAGCGCTTCAGGAAGTGCGTTCTCGATCAATCGAGCTACAAGTTTTATTTCAGGTGGCGGCATATTTAAAGACATTTCTTTCTAAACGCAGATCCTCGTCTGCTCAGATGTGATGTGTGAGATGTTTTGGTATTATCGTGGTGTGAAGATGAAACTGTGGGTGACACGAAATTTTATTATAAATATGAACTTCCTGCCTTCTCTAAATGCCTCTGGATTGTATCCAGATGGTCATGCTAGATTTGCGGAAACTAGTTTAGATTATTAGTTTAGAATTACTGTTCGAAGACCCATCCTCACTTTAACCATTTAATGTCCACACGTGAGCTCAACCATCACACCAGTTTTGAAAAGAGTAACGATTCAGACAGCGTGTCAGTTTACTGTCGTGACAAAATAAACTACTCCGTTATGTTCAGGCAACAATAGTACTGTACCCCTGCTGATCCAGACGGGGTTTATCGTCGGGCGGTGGAAAGAGAACTTTGAGGAACTCCTAAACCCGGCCAACGTGTCCCCTGGAGAGGGGGCAGCGCCTGAAGACTTGGTGGTTGCACCCATATCCCTGGCGGAGGCCACTAAGGTAGTCAGAAAGCTCCTTGGTGGCAAGGCGCCGGGGGTGGATGAGATCCGCCCTGAGACATTGTTGGGTCTTGGCTGATACGCCTCTTCAGTGTCGCATGGGGGTCGGGAACCAATGCCCATGGACTGGCAGACCGGGGTGGTGGTTCCCATCTTCAAGGAGGGGGACCGGAGAGTGTGCTCGGCCGTTTGTTGAACCTCAGATTCAAGACGAACAGTGTGGATAGTGGACCAGCTCTTTACCCTCAAAGATTACTGGAGGGGTCCTGGGAGTTCGGCCAACCAGTCTACATGTGCTTTGTAGACTTGGAGAAGGCTTTCGACCGGGTCCCTCAGGTATTTTTTTGGGGGGTGCTGCGGGAGTATGGGGTGCCGGACCCGTTGGCACGGGCCATCTGGTCTCTGTACGCCTGCAGTAGGAGCTGTGTTCGTATCCTCGGTAGTAAGTCAGACACGTTCCCGGTGGGTGTTGACCTCCGCCAGGGCTGCCCTTTATCACCGGTCCTGTTCCTGACCTTCAAGGACAGGATATCTAGGAGCAGCCGGGGGGCGGAGAACGTCAGGTTCAGGAGTCTCGGGATCGCCTCTCTGCTGTTCACAGATGATGTGGTCCTGTTGGCCTCCTCGGACCGTGACCTCCAGCATTCACTGGGCCGTTTTAAAGCCGAGTGTGAAGCGAGGTCTCGGATACAAGCGGCCGAAATGAGCTTCCTCCGTAGGGTGGCCGGGCTCAGCCTTAGAGATAGGGTAAGGAGCTCGGACATCAGGGGGGAGCTTGGAGTCGAGGCGCTGCTCCTTCGTGTTGAAAGGAGTCAGCTGAGGTGTTCAGCATCTAATTCAGATGCGGATAATGGATGGATTACTGTGAATGTTGACTTGGTTTCCTGCCGACACAAAACAAAGTCTCCTGATGTTCTTTGCAATATTAATTGAATAATATTGAAATTCTGAGACCAGATGCTAGTTTATTGTAAATTTTGTTTCTGTTTCAGAAATAATTCATGAAGTAGTCGAGGAAAAGACCCCAGTCTCTCTCCGTTGTCCTCACTCTGTGGAGGGCAATGTGACGTGGAGCAGAGAGATTAATGGACGTAACGTTAACATACTGACAGCTGGTGACCAGGACATAAAACACATTGTTGACCCGCAGAGACGATACAGTTCCCTGGCAGATAAAACACTGCACATCCGCAGAGTTACCGTCTCCGACTCTGGAAGATACTTCTGTAACAGTGAAGCAGTGGAGCTGACCGTGATCCCAACAGGTAACATCTAACTAATAAGGTTGTTCCTCTTCCTGTTTCAGCTTCACGTCCCTGAGATAAATGTTTGTCAGATATTGTCACATTTATGAAATTGTACATTTCAGATGTGTGTGTGTTTTTAAAACATACAAAAGGGAATTCTAGTTGGTGAGGGGATATTATGAGTTCTCATTTACATCATAATATTTAAATAAAGGATTAAATAAATGTACTATATACTATAGATACTGTTGAAAGATCTCCTCAAGTGAATTATCATGTACATGGAGAACATTTTAAATGGAAATATCCCCTAAAACTCTTCACATGTCCTCTGACTTTATCCTGAACATGTGATACGTTAGTGATGGTGCATTATGAAACATAAGTGTTTTGTTGTGTGCAGGAATCACCAGACTTGATGCCACAGAGGGGACAGAGGTCACTCTGACATGCCCTCCTGATGCTGGAGGATCAGATATTAAAAGATGGAGCAACAGAAACAATGATGAACTATATTATCAGAAAGGGATTTATGTTTCACCTGTTGAGCAGACGTTGACTATAACGTCTGTGGAGCTTAAACACTCTGGACTTTACTACTGTAATGGAAAAGCTGCTGCGTACCTGAATGTGATCAAAGGTGAGACACAAGAAGTCAGAGAGGAACAGAGGATGATGTGTTTGTCCCGTAACTCCCACGAGACGCCACAGCTTGTCTTCAACAGTAGTAACGACCAAACTGTAGAGAGCCAGAGTAAATGAGTATGGGTCAAAGTCTCCATCCCTCAATATGTTTGTATTTACAAGTGGATATTTACCTTTTTCAATATGGACAAATCTAAATCACAAACACTTTATCTATGTTTCTATATCTATAGCATATCAAGGTCTGAGCCAATCAGAGGCAGAGCAGGAGGCAGGTCTTTGCAGAATGTGTTTTCAGTCAGGATGCTAAGCTAACCAGCTGCAGGCTTTAGCTTAATATTCACTGTGACATTTTCTTTAAACAGACAATGCAAAGAAAGAAAGTATTATAGTCGAGCAAACATCATCTGCATTCAACCGGTTTAAGTTGTGAGAAAGTTGTGTCGCTAAATGAAACCCAACAGAGTTAGAAACCACAGCCTTTAACCGAGCTCCAAATGAGTGTCACGGTCTCATGACTTTCTGCTTTTTCATGCCGTGTATTCATGTCCTCTCTCTCTGTCTGAAGGCAAAGCCTCAACCACAACACCTACAAGAAGACAAACAACTGAACCACCAACTACACGTCTGAGTAATGAAGATACGACGACCCGACACAGTAAGAACAAACAGATAGTAACATGAAATTAAATGAATGAAAAGGCGATTAATCTGAGAGCTGGTAGAATAAATGCTGTTTGTATTCATCTGCCCCAAACAGGTAACACAACAACAATCTCAACTACCACACCTACAAGACAAACAGCAACAACAACAACAACAACAACAACTGTACCAACAACTACACGTCTGAGTAATAAAGATACGACGACAACAAAGAAACAAAGAGGCAACAAAGAAGAAACAGATCTGAACATGAAATTAAATGAATGAAAAGGCGATTAATCTGAGAGCTGGTAGAATAAATGCTGTTTGTATTCCTCTGCCCCAAACAGAAGGTAACACAACAACAACAACAACCTTAACCACCACACCTAGACAAACAACAACAACAACTGTACCATCAACTACACGTCTGACTAATGAAGATACGACGACAGGACACAGTAAGAACAAACAGATATTAACATGAAATTAAATAAATGAAAAGGCGATTAATCTGAGAGCTGGTAGAATAAATGATGTTTGTATTCCTCCGCCCCAAACAGAAGGTAACACAACAACAACAACAGAAAGAACTAATGCAACTTCAGCAACAACAACGCCGCCAAACACAAGTAGGACTTTATAATAATAATAATAATATGAATAATTAATAAATATATGAATAATATGAAAACACTTGTTAACAATGTGCTGTAAGTTATAAAAAATGTCTTTGTCTTCCAGCTCCTGTTTTGGAGTTTGGAATAGTCGCCGCCTTCCTCCTCCTCCTCATCATCATCGTCATCATCGTCGTCTACTTTGCTCGGAGACGCAGGATTAAAAGACGAGGTGAAACCTCACCTGTATAAACATCAAAGCAATATCAATAATAATATCTTATTTCAGATTTAATAAGTTTAGCTAATGAATTGATAATAAGTCTATACATTATATAAAATATTAATATGCTCTAATAGCTGAGACAGAGCAGAGATAGTTTGGTAGTTTTTGAAGGATTAAAGATAAATAATGGATCTGATTCTTCCATTTTGGATTCTCGGGCTCTTTACTGCCTTATAAACATTTACTCGTTCCCCGATAATCAAGTCCAAGGTTTGTGCGCACGTAATGTTGTGAAATGGTCGTGTTTAACATTGTAACCTCGGGGTTAACGTTGTGTGACGTAGCGGTTAAGGTTGTGGTCGCCATTAACAATAACACTTTAACGTTAACAGTGACGGGAAAACGTAGTAAAACGGTTGCGATTAAAGTTGTAACACAAGGTTGTGAAACAGTCGCTGTTAACACTGTAACCCGGTTAACGTCTTTTATTAGTCAAAATAATGTGTTTTCATCCCCCAAATCCCCCATTTCTCTTCTTTTAGATTTACTGATTACACTTCAAAGATGAAACGCTGGCCTCTTTGTAACAGATCGGTATCGTTGTGCTTCGTACACGTGAATCCTGTGAACACTCTGTGAGTTCAGCCATCTTGTCACCGCCGAACGCCTCCAGTGTCACGTGAATGGTCAACGTAGATAATAAACATTATAGGTTTATATTTATAAAAGATTAAAGTAAAATTGAAGGCTTTCATGGGGACAGCTTCCGTAATGACGCACTCGTCTGAGAGTCACCGGCTAACGCAGTTAGCAAACAAACAAGGGAACCGTGGAGCAAACTTGTACGTATTCTGTTTGTGATGCTACTTGGGTATAAATATAACTAATGTTATATATTTATATATTATAAATGTAACTAATGTTATATTTCACAGAATAGATTAACTGTAACTAAAGTTAATTTATCCTGTGGGACCATCGTGTTTTAGCCCACTATCGTTAGCTAACGTAAGGTAAACGTTAGCTAACGTAACGTTAGCTCAGCTTAAGTGTAAATTTGACACTGCTGCTCAGGTTATTCCCAAACTCAGAGAAATGTTTGTTAAAATTCACATTACATAGAAAGTAAAGGTAAACGTAGAAAACTAAACACTTCTTTGTTGTCAGGCTTTAAAGAAGATAATCAGTAGTTATTCAGTGGATTACTAATATTGTGACGTTAATCATGTTGCTCCACAGGAAGTGCAGAAAGATGCTCCATCTATGATGAGATACAGGATACATCCAAGTTTCCGCCGGCACATTGTGAGAAATAATAAGTGTTCCTTTTTTTAAAGACAGACAACTTCCTTTTTTCTATTATAAGTCTGAAATTCTACTGTTATTTGTGCATGAATTTGAGTGACATTTCTGATTATTTATATTATATACGGTAATTATTTATATGTTCATCTCTGGCAGGTGGAGGAAGCTTGGCTGGACCAACTGCTAGCTACGGCATGACAGAGTTTCCAGGTAAATAACTCCAAATATTTAACAGACTACCGATAAATGTCTTCTTCATGTCTTCAGTGTTGTGATTTGGTAAATAATGCTTGATGGTAAATTGTTTTAATAGATGGATTGGAGCACAACGATCACACGTACTCCACCATCCCTGATCTTCCACGGGTGGAGAAGAAGAGCGGTAAAGAATGAGCACCCATCAACACTGGACCAAATCTTCTGGTTACTTACAGTATATATTCAATATATTTAATTTTTCTCTCACAGAGACGTCAATGCCGAATGACTCCACTTATTCCTTTATCGGCAACCCATTAATTGGTGAAATTAATAAAGGTAACTTTATCCTGCTCTAATGGCTCTAGGACACACTAAACCTTACGGTAAGGTTTAGTGTGTCCTAGAGTCATTAGAGCAGGATACATGTCAAATGATGGATTCTATTTTAAATTGGAGATAAGAGAAATAAAATGATATATTATGAAAATACTGAATGAGTTGCAGATTTTCATTTTCAGATTTAACCGACTTAAGTTCTGAATTCTTTTCTCAATCTACAGGTCCGTCGCAGCTCCCTGACACCTATTGTTTACTGGAGAAGCCCAAAGCACCTGGAAACAACACGGAGTAACATCTTTAATTTTACCTCAAAAGTTCTTGGTTTTGGCCGTCGAGATCAGAAGCACGAAAATGAAAAATGCTCTCCTGTGAATATTATACGTTTAGGGCTTTTATTGTGTTGTTATTACGACACATCAGTGTCATAATCTGTAGTTTGTAGATTCTGAGCTGTCGATGAAAATCATGTTTTTTTTTCTTTTGTAATAAATAAATAGAAAACTTCGTTCCCTTGAAGTGTTTTTTGAGTTTGACCAAATGTCCTAAACTAAACACTGACCCTAAACTGAACCGCTCTTAGCTCCCAGGATCACTGAGCCACTCAAACTCCTCCGCCACGTTAAGGTTGCGGTTCACGGAGGAGAAAAATACACGTTTTATATTTGGGTTGAGTTCTGGAGCATGCAGTCCTCAGTTGCTTTCCTACTACTGACAAATGTTACTGAACCAGAAGAACCGGACATTATTACAGCGGAAGAACCCGGACCAGAAGTGATTCAACCGGAAGTAATGGCACGAACAGGAAAATCATATTGCTATCAATTATGTCTTGAAATAAACAACCATTAATTGAACAAACAACGAAATTGAAAATGAAAGGCAACACACCTGGGCCCCTTCCTCGTACGTGGTTCAACTAAGTCGATCAAATGTCCTATTATCCATCTTAAAAATGCCGATGATTGGAGTCAGGCTATCTCGGTTTCTCAAAGGCTGATCCGCGCTCAAACAGTCTCGTTAAATCGAACCAGACGTCAGTCATCAAGAGGATTGCGCGTGCCGGTCCTACTTCAAAAGGAAGAAGAGTCGATCACTGAATCCATGATGTTCTAACAATGCAATGGCAAATTAACTCAAAGGAAGAGCCTCTTTTTTCTCCGCTGACGAGCAGGAGATGATCATGAACGCATATGAGGAATTTAAATGCGTAAGTGTTGGGAAAATGTATTTTAAGTGCCTCATCACCCCAATCAATCAGGTTATATTTCTTTAAATGTGCCTGCTGGCAGTAGACCTAATGGGATACATCATCGAATGAGATCTTGCACAACGGCCTACCACCCGCAGGCTAATGGTTTATGTGAGCGGTTCCATCGCTCTATGAAAGCTGCTCTCCGGGCCAGCCTCAAAGACAGCGGGTGGGTGCACAGGCTTCCAAACAGAACTGCAATGCTATGAACATGTTTGTGTGTGTCTGCTCTCCATTTGGTCACACATTTGTTCGTAGGGTTAAAATATGCCTTTTCTGCACATCAAGTGCATCATTTGAACGGTCTCAGACTGGCGCTTATATTTTTATATTGTATAAAAATAAGAGGAGACACAAGTATTCATTACAAAGATATTAATATGACGTGACACTGTGTGGTTTTTGAGACAGCCGAGTTCCTGTTCTCACTTCAGATGGAAACTGAGGTCACCGTTCAGTCATGTCAGTCTGTGTGAAGATGAGGATGAAGAGCGTTAGCTGCATGCTAGCCTTAGTGCTGGTCTGCAACGCCACTGCAGGTAAGGGCTTTTCACTCTCATCAATTCATCAATTTTAATTGTGTTGACCTTTTTTTTACTTCATAAGAGTGTGCGACGTTTTTTAGTTCAACTCCAACACAGTGTGAGCGAGAGATTCAACAGCTCATCATCGTCCGTGTGAGTTAGAGGTTCAATGAAAGTGCTTTCAGGAAGTGCGTTCAAGTTTTATTTCAGGTGACGGCATATTAAAATAAATATTTTTCTAAACACAGATCCTCGTCCGCTCAGAAGTTGTGATGTGTGAGATGTTTTGCGATTATCGTGGTGTGAAGATAAAACTGGTTGACATAGAATTGAATTATCAATTGTTCCTTGCAGTTGAATTTTACTTTCCTGCCTTGTCTAAATGCCTCTGGATTGTATCTAGATGGTGACCCTAAATTTACAAAACCTAGTTTATAATCACCATCCGAAGACCCATCCTCACTTTAACCATTTAATGTCAGGTTCAGGGGTCTCGGGATCGCCTCTCTGCTGTTCGCAGATGATGTAGTCCTGCTGGCCTCCTCAGACCGTGAAAGAACGAGGTCCCGGATACAAGCGGCCAACATGAGTTTCCTCCGTAGGGTGGCAAGGCTCATCCTTAGAGATAGGGTAAGGAGATGAGTTTCCTCTGTAGGGCTCAGCCTTAGAGATAGAGTAAGGAGATGAGTTTCCTCTGTAGGACTCAGCCTTAGAGATAGGAAGCCTGGGTCGGCCTGCTGAGCCTGCTGCCACCGAGACCCGACCCCGGATAAGGGGCGGATAATGGATGGATCACTGTGAATGTTGACTTGGTTTCCTGCCGACACAAAACAAAGTCTCCTGATGTTCTTTGCAATATTAAATGAATAATATTGAAATTCTGAGACCAGATGCTAGTTTATTGTACATTGTGTTTCTGTTGCGTTGTGTTTCAGAAAGAAGATTCAATCCAAAGAGAGACAAAACCTCTACAAATAGACACAAAACTGTAGTTGTTTTGTGTCTCTTTGTGGTCGTTGTGTGTCTCTTTGTGGTAACAGAAACAGTCACAATGAATACGATGAGATTTAAATGTTGAACTTTGCTCAATTTTAAATTCCAGTTCATTAACTCAACTCAATATTGTAATATGTCTGTAACAGTGACATTCTGAATGCATGCATGGCTGCATGTGATCTGATTGATAATAACTGGTGATGGATGAAGTCGGGTTCTGAAGGTTTCTTGTCTTGCAGCTCCTCTGTGGGAAATGTGTGTTCGTCCGGTGTTCGGATTCCTCTATTTGGTGATCATGATCGGCATCACCGTCACCACCGTGAGACACGGTGAGTTTGTGCTTCTGAAAAGTTAAATTCATCATGTGCCTGAAGCGCCACCTGTAGGTGAAATGTCAGTAAATGGATCGGCACAGATCAACATTGACGTGTGCACATGTCATCTAAATGTTGTAAGAATTATGGGAGTTTCTGTCGCATACAACATTTACACAAATCATAGAAAACAGTCACAAGAAAGACTTTTGTTCAGGCTCATCTGGAATAAAGATTATTTTATAATCTGGGGTGAAAGTGGGAAATGATCGTGATGTAAACAGATTGTGGTTCATTTGTCTGGAACCAACTCAAAAAGCTTTTTTTTGCTACTGAGCATTTAAAGTGAAGGAGTTATGACTCCAATGTAAGACAGTATGCAAACCACCACATGGAGGCGCTATTGCTTTTAGATCTGCACCAAAAACGAATCACTTGTTGTTATGCTCAACTTTCTACATAAACAGACAACATTGGAGTTCAGAAAGCATACATATGTTTGTAATATTTACCATAAACAAGCTGTGTTAAATGTTCACATTGAAACGTTGGGACACAGTGATTAAACACATAATCTCCATGTTTCTCTTTTCTCTTTTGCAGCTCGACAAATAGAAACAGGAAATGTTCTCTGATCCTCCATCATGCAGAAGAAGGAGCGGTAAAAACTCATTCAGGAAACAGTCACCATTCAACATGTCCTTTCAAAATAAAACACCATCTTCACAGGAAAGAACTCAGTTAACAAAACCAAATAGTTAAGTTTAAAGATGGTGCAATACTTAGTTATGTGGATTGTATGAATACAAATGTTATCTAAATAAAGTAATCCATGGAGAATGTGAATACTTTGTACGTGAATAATTATATGTAAGTTTGTTGAAAAATAACCGAAAGTTGAGTTGTCAAAAACACTTAAATAAGAAGAACGAAGGGACTGTGAGACCAATCATTGAGGGCTCCCTGAACTGCCACATGGTGGCACTGTAGTTGCATTGAATCCTCTGGCACATGGTCTAACTTTGTACCAGATACAAATGTGTTCTGAGATGTTTTGTTAAATATTAACTTCACCCAAAGGTCTGAGCCAAAATAAACTTACCGCATGGTTTTAAAAAATACCAGAAAGTGGGCAAAAAGCTGAGAGCTGACGTCCAACAACTGAGCTCATAGGAGGTACGGGACATGCCGCTCTCATCTCTCTCATTTATTTGT
Organism: Myoxocephalus aenaeus; assembly: GCA_038501785.1. NCBI lineage: Eukaryota > Metazoa > Chordata > Actinopteri > Perciformes > Cottidae > Myoxocephalus > Myoxocephalus aenaeus. Next base: position 36,138 of record JBAMJR010000600.1, read on the forward strand.
GTTGATCAGCATGACGTTAATCCTGTCCTGGGATCAGTTGATTGATCTTCCTCTCTCATCTCTCATCTTCTTCACCGTCTCTCTTTCTTTTTCTCTCAGTCTCCTCATCTTGTCTCGTGTTTCTTGGTTGTGTTTAGGCAACAAAGTACTTGTCAGACTTGGGTTGACTCTTGAAAACTTGTACATCTTGATTTGGGTCTTGACTCTGGATGTGACAGACTTGACTGAGGACTTGTCAGACTTGGGTTGACTCTTGAGATTTGTCAATCTTGATTTGGGACTTCACGCTGGACTTATCAGACTAGACTTGGGACTTGACTCTGGCCATGTCAGACTTGATTTGGGACTTGTCAGTCTTAATTTGAGACTTGACTCTAGATTTGACTGCAAAGACTTGAGATTCACGTGTGACTTGCAGAGCGATGACTTGGCCCGTGGTATTCACAGTAAATCACCTTAAAAGGAGTGGAATAAAAATCTCATCATGTTTTTGTCAAAATAAGTTCAGAAATAAAATAAATATAACAAATCAAAAGAAACAACACATTTTAATTGTACTTTCATTTCATATGGTTGAGTCAATCAACAGCGTTGAGATAAAGAGTCAGACATATCCACCAGGAGTTGGAGGAGACCAAACCAGGAGAGTAAAGGAGACTCAATATTTAACGTCATTAGAATCAGAATCAGAAACTGTTTATTGCCAGGAATGTTTTCACAAGCGAGGAATTTTTCGAGGCGGAAGGTGCATACATTGGACATGAGACGTTAGACGAGACAAACAACAATCAACGACAACAGTGCAATGGGTATTAAAATAAGTGTAAGATAAGATAAAGTGCTCAGACAACAGATACGTTAATGTGAGTGTACGTTAAAGTGACATGTGTGTTTAAGTTAAAGTGTATGTTAAAGTGACGAGTGTTTAAATATGAAGTGTGCAGAGGAGTGAACGGTAAGGAGAAAGAAAGAAGAGAAAAATAAAAATGAAAATAAGAATAAAAATAAAAATAACTGGGGGTGACAGAGTCAGTCAGTGGGGGACCCGAGCTCTGTTGATGAGCCCGACTGCCGACGGGAAGAAACTGTTTGTGTGGCGTGAGGTCTTGGCCCTGATGGACCTCAGCCTCCTGCCAGAGGGGAGGGACTCGAACAGGATATGTCCAGGGTGAGAGAGGTCAGCTGCAATCTTCCTGGCTCGCCTCAGAGTCCTGGAGGGATGGCAGATTACAGCCAATCACCTCTCAGCAGAGCGGATGATGCGCTGCAGCCTGGCCTTGTCCTTGGCAGTGGCTGCGGTGTGCCAGACGGTGATGGAGGAGCAGAGGATGACTCATCGATGGCAGTGTAGAAGTGCACCATCATATTCTTTAGCAGGTTGAATTTCTTCAGCTGCCTCAGGAAGAACATCCTCTGCTGGGCCTTCTTGGTGATGGAGCAGATGTTCAGTTCCCACTTGAGGTCCTGGGAAATGATGGAGCCCAGGAAGAGGAAGGACTCCACAGCGTCGACGGGGGAGTCACACAGGGTGAGAGGGGCGGGTGGCTTAACACAAACACAACTGGGCCCTGTTTCTCGTACCTGGCTAAACAAAGTCAGCACTGACACCACGATGTTCTAACAGTACAATGGCAAATAAACTCAGAAGAACCTCTTTTTATTTGTCTGCTGAGAAGCAGGAGATGATCATGAAGACATATGAGGAAGTCAATACCTTAATCATTCACAGCAAACGCGTTGTGAATATTCCAACGTTTTTGTAACAGTGTTGCCGTGAACGCAGCTTAACTCCGCCCCCGCTGAGACACAAGCGCCGCAAATATATCAGACAAGTTAAATGTGTCAGTGTTGGGAAAATGTATCCGCAAATTTTAAGTGCTTCATCACCCAGATCAATCAGATTATATTTACGAATAAATATATACTTATGAGGATATATGTACTGTATGCGCGTATGAATCATGTACTATATGTATATACATGTATGTGTATATTTCTATATAACTAGGAGTTTGAATATGTGTATGGGCGGATCAGTATATATGTATTATTCATAATCAGAAATTCAATCAATTGAAGCAGTGAAAAGAAATTGTGTGTGATTCTCTGTATTCTTATCATGAGTCCACCTTAATCACGTTCTACAACAGGGGTCGGGAACCTTTTTGACTGGGAGAGCCATAAAGGCCACATATTTCTAAATATATTTCATTGAGAGCCATATAGTATTTTTAACGTATAATAAATTAAATATGTCTTACTTTTAATGCGGTGTATCAGTATTAGTGGCTGCTTTCCTCTACAACTCTTTTTAAAACGGGTTTGTAGATTTGATACGGCTCTCAATTCATGTTCAATGATGAGAGACACAACAGCAGAAAGCCGACCTCACGGAGATCTCATAAAGATCGGCTTTTGGCGAAATGCCAAGAATCGGCGCATGCGCAGCGTAACCTGTTAACGGCAGACTGTGAACATTTAAAATCAGCATTTCCTCTTGCGCCACACCTGTAATAAATACTGCCCCAGTTTGATAAATACTGACTTATAGGAAACATGTTCATTTATTTTAATGACGACCACAAAGTGAGCAGGCTTTATCACTGCAGGGTATTTTTCAGGCTTTTTTCTCACCTGTGCAGCGCATCAGGCGGAACTCCGCATGCGCGACACAGAGCAGAGTTGTAGACGCGACCCAGAAATGACATGCTGTGTAGATAAGATCAATAACATACGGCCGTTTAATTTGTTTAATAGCAGAACAAGGTGCAGACCTGTTCTATATTACTCTGCCAGCCACTATATTGCAGCTCAGACGCTCAACAATGGAAAATCATTTGCGGCAGCAAAGTGAAATTGGACATTTTCCCACGGCACACCTGATGATCTCTCACGGCACACTGATGTGCCGCGGCGGCACAGTGGTTGACAATCACTGCCCTACCCGACCCACGGGTGACCCGTGACCCGTGAAATGTATCTTCAAAACTAATTTCTGTTTACTTTAAAATGACACAGTATTATTAAGAAATATCACAAGTATTTTAAAATCAGTTCCAAACAGATTTTTTTTTTTTTACTAAAAGTTTTCTGGGAGCCATATGCCGTCACCGGAAGAGCCATATATGGCTCGCGAGCCATAGGTTCCCGACCGCTGTTCTACAATAATGATATGTATGGTGTACTAATAACACTGTCATATAATTATGAGAGCTTTCAACACATCCATAAGTTTCTTAAGCGCTAAATAAACTTAAGAACAGCGCGGCATGCAGCGGGTGAGAGTCTCTGTCTGTGAGACGGGCGATCGCCTGTGCCTGTGCTGCGCCAGTGTCCGCGGCTCGAGAAGCTCTCGTAAATAAATGATTCATTGAAGGCAGAATCTATAGCGCCGCGTACAGGAAGTCATGAGGATGTGAGGACGTACAGGAAGTCATGAGGATGTGAGGACGTACAGGAAGTCATGAGGATGTGAGGACGGATCTTGGCGATCTCAAAGAATTCTCTCCCAATAAAACTAATATAACTAATATCGCTCCTTCATCAATGAGGAAGTGAGCTGCCTTTTTTGTCCGGTGGGAGTGGCCAGCTTATCCAGTGAATTTCAGTTAGCCTGCCCGGGAGCAGGTTTACATTTTTGGCTGTGTTGCTATGGTGATTTATCTAAGCTTGCTTCGAGAAACTGAATAAGCCAGACCTACGTCATCTTATCCTGACAATTAGCCCGCTAACTCAGTAAGCCAGGTACGAAAAATAGGGCCCTGGTCTGCACCTCCGGCATTGCCACCAGTAATCTAACCAGCATCGACCTCACCATCTCTGACCACCTGGCTATCACCCTGGACATAGACATCCCCATCCCCCATGTTAAGCAGAGCCGCACCATAACATTCCGGAACATCAAGTCCATCAACCTCCCCTCGCTCTCCTCCTCCTTGGCTGCCATCGTCTCTGCCTCTGCTCCTATTTCGACTGCCTCCCCCTCTGCCCTGGTCAATCACTATAATGATGCACTCTCCTTCTGTCTTGACCTCATCGCCCCCAAAATATCCAAACTCGTCTCCTTCACTCACTCCGCCCCCTGGTACACTGACCAACTTCGCCACCTCAAAGTGCAGGGCCGTCAACTGGAACGCCTTGCAAAGAAAACTGGACTCACGGTTCACCTTGATGCCTTCAAACTCCACCAACAACAATATAAAGGTGCCCTCAACGCTGCCCGCTCCTCTCACTACTCCTCCATCATCCAATCTGGCTCCAACAACCCCAAAATGCTTTTCTCCACCATCAACAAACTCCTCAAGCCCATGGACACCATCTCCTCCTCCTTCACCACCAGCAAATGCAACTCATTTCTATCCTTCTTTAATGGCAAAATCATTACAATTCACAACCAACTGGCTGCCTCCTCCCCCTGCACTACCTCACCCCCAGCCCTCAACATGACCCTCCCCTAGTTCCAAGCCACTCATTCTCATCCTTCAGTTCAATCACTGAAATGGACCTCTCCTCCATAGTCTCCAGCATGAAGACCTCCACCTGTGCCCTCGACCCCCTCCCCTCTTCCCTCTTCCTTAGTCAAGGCCTGCCTCCCCTCACTCTCCCCTCTCATCATAAACATCATCAACTCCTCAATGTCCTCTGGTCTCATACCCTCCCCACTAAAGCTTGCTGCCGTCACCCCTGTGCTGAAAAAACCTGGTCTTGACCCCGACATCCCCAACAACTACCGGCCCATCTCTAACCTCCCCTACCTGTCCAAAGTCCTTGAGAACAAAATCATCAACAAACTTCAATATGTTCAGAACTCTGCCGCTCGACTGCTCACCTCCACCCGTCGCTATGACCACATCACCCCAGTCCTACGCAACCTCCACTGGCTCCCGGTCAAATACGGGATTGACTTTAAAATCTTACTCACCACTTACAAAGCCCTAAACAATCTGGCCCCTCCCTACCTTTCAGACCTCCTCCCCCTTCACGCCCCTACCCGTTGCCTCAGGTCCGCCAATTTGAACACTCTGAAGACCATCAGGACCAAGCGTCGGACCTGGGTTGACAGGGCCTTTTCAGCTGCTGCACCTCCCCTCTGGAACGCCCTCCCCATCCACATTCGTCAGGCTCCCACCCTATCATAATTCAAACAAGCCCTCAAAACCCACCTCTTCAAACTCGCTTTCACCTGCTAACCCCTGCTCCCTACCCTTCACCTGTTAACTCCTGCTCACTACCCCTCACCTGCTAACCCCTGCTCCCTACCCCTCACCTGCTAACCCCTGCTCCCTACCCCTCACCTGCTAACCCCTGCTCACTACCCCTCACCTGCTAACCCCTGCTCACTACCCCTCACCTGCTAACCCCTGCTCACTACCCCTCACCTGCTAACCCCTGCTCACTACCCCTCACCTGTTAACCCCTGCTCACTACCCCTCGCCTGCTAACCCCTGCTCCCTACCCTTCACCTGTTAACCCCTGCTCCCTACCCTTCACCTGTTAACCCCTGCTCACTACCCCTCACCTGCTAACCCCTGCTCACTACCCCTCACCTGCTAACCCCTGCTCCCTACCCTCCACCTGCTAACCCCTGCTCCCTACCCCTCACCTGCTAACCCCTGCTCACTACCCCTCACCTGCTAACCCCTGCTCACTACCCCTCACCTGCTAACCCCTGCTCACTACCCCTCACCTGCTAACCCCTGCTCACTACCCCTCACCTGCTAACCCCTGCTCACTACCCCTCACCTGCTAACCCCTGCTCACTACCCCTCACCTGTTAACCCCTGCTCACTACCCCTCACCTGCTAACCCCTGCTCCCTACCCTTCACCTGTTAACCCCTGCTCCCTACCCTTCACCTGTTAACCCCTGCTCACTACCCCTCACCTGCTAACCCCTGCTCACTACCCCTCACCTGCTAACCCCTGCTCCCTACCCTCCACCTGCTAACCCCTGCTCCCTACCCCTCACCTGCTAACCCCTGCTCCCTACCCCTCACCTGCTAACCCCTGCTCCCTACCCCTCACCTGCTAACCCCTGCTCACTACCCTCCACTGCAGGACTAATTCCGTTGCAGCTTCTCCATTTTTTTTTTTTTTTTTTTGGGATTGTTTGTTTTGTTTGCTCCATTGTCTTTCTATATTTTTGTTTTGTTTTGTACTGTTTTGTCTCTGTCAAGCGTCTTTGAGCATCTGGAAAAACGCTATATAAATTAAATGTATTATTATTATTATTATTAAAGAATGAGCGCCCATCAACACTGGACCAAATCTTCTGGTTACTTACAGTATTTATTCAATATATTTAATTTTTCTCTCACAGAGACGTCGATGCTGAATGACTCTAGGACACACTAAACCTTACGGTAAGGTTTAGTGTGTCCTAGAGCCATTAGAGCAGGATACATTTCAAATGATGGATTCTATTTTAAATTGGAGATAAGAGAAATAAAATGATATATTATGAAAATACTGAATGAGTTGCAGATTTTCATTTTCAGATTTAACCGACTTAAGTTCTGAATTCTTTTCTCAATCTACAGGTCCGTCGCAGCTCCCTGACACCTATTGTTTACTGGAGAAGCCCAAAATATTGATGTATTTTGTCTTACTGAAACCTGGCTGAGACATGAGGAATATGTCAGCCTAAATGAATCTACTCCTCCAAGTCATGTTAATATGCACATTCCTCGAGACACCGGCCGAGGAGGTGGAGTAGCTGCCATCTTTGACTCGGGTCTGCTGATGGGTCCTAAACCTGGATTGAGCTGCAACTCATTTGAAAGCCTCGTTCTTAGTATTTCACATCCAACCTGGAAAACAGTACAGCCGATTCTGTTTGTCGTGGTATACCGAGCACCAGGTTTGTACTCCGAATTTATATCTGAATTTTCTGAGTTTTTGTCAAGTTTGGTCCTTAAGACTGATAAGGTTATTATTGTAGGTGATTTTAATATTCATGTGGATGTTAGCAATGATAGCCTTAGTGTTGCATTTAGCTTATTGTTAGATTCGATTGGCTTCTGTCAGAGAGTACAGGAACCGACTCACTGCTTTAACCACACCCTCGACCTTGTTCTTACATATGGCATTGATGTGGAGCATTTAGTAGTGTTTCCACAGAACCCTCTTTTATCAGACCATTGCCTTATAACTTTTGAGTTTATGCTACCAGATTGTACAGCGTTAGGCAAGAGTTTTTACACCAGATGTCTAACTGACGGTGCTGTTGCTAGATTTAAGGAAGCGATTCCTTCTGTATTTAATTCATTACCATGTCTCAATATAACAGATGACTCCTGTGCTAACTTTACTCCCTCCCAGATTGATCAGCTCGTCGATAGTGCTACTGGCTCACTGAGAGTGACGCTGGACTCGATAGCCCCTCTAAAAAAGAGGATCATTAAGCAAAGGAGGCTCGCTCCATGGTACAACCCTCAGACCCGCATATTGAAGCAAGCATCACGGAAGCTTGAGGGCATATGGCGCTCCAACGGTCTGGAGGAGTCCCGGTTGGTTTGGCGGGATAGTCTGAGAACATATAAGAAGGCCCTCCGTAATGCCAGAGGAGCCTACTACTCATCACTAATAGAGAAAAACAAGAGCAACCCTAGGTTTCTCTTTAGCACTGTGGCCAGGCTGGCTGAGAGTCATAACTCGGTGGATCCGTGTATTCCTATAGACCTCAGTAGTAATGACTTTATGAACTTCTTCAATGATAAGATTATGGCCATTAGAGACAGGATCGGTGATCTCCTGCCCTCGACTACTGCCGGTCCATCCTCAGGTGGGATGACCATGGAGGAGGCTGTGGGCCCTGTTGTGCGTCTGGATGGATTTTTTACCATCAACCTCGACCAACTGTCTTCAATGGTTTCTACTTCTAAATCTTCTACCTGTCTCCTAGACCCTGTTCCGACAAAGCTGTTTAAAGAAGTTTTACCCTTAATTTGTGCCTCTGTACTAGATATTATCAATGGGTCTTTACTAATGGGTCATGTACCACAGTCTTTTAAAGTAGCTGTAATTAAACCTCTTCTTAAAAAGCCCACCCTGGATCCAGAGGTGTTGGCTAACTACAGACCTATCTCTAACCTTCCCTTCCTCTCTAAGATACTGGAGAAGGTAGTCGCAAATCAGTTGTGCGACTTTTTACATAACAATAGTTTATTTGAGGAATTTCAGTCAGGATTTAGAAAGCATCATAGCACAGAGACAGCACTAGTGACAATTACTAATGACCTTCTAGTTGCATCAGATAGGGGACTTGTCTCTGTACTTGTCCTGTTAGACCTTAGTGCAGCATTTGACACCATTGACCATGGCATCTTATTACAGAGACTAGACCAGTCAATTGGTATTAAAGGTACAGCATTAAGCTGGTTTAAGTCGTATTTATCAGATCGATCTCAGTTTGTATTTGTAAACGATGAGGCCTCGATGACCACCGCCGTTCGTCATGGAGTTCCACAAGGTTCTGTGCTTGGACCAATTTTATTCACCTTGTATATGCTTCCTTTAGGCAATATTATCAGAAAACACTCCATAAACTTTCACTGTTATGCCGATGATACTCAACTATATCTGTCAATCAAGCCAGATGAAATCCACCAGGTCACTAAACTTCAAGCGTGTCTTAAAGACATCAAAACCTGGATGACCTGCAACTTCCTGTTGCTGAACTCTGACAAGACTGAAGTTATTCTACTCGGCCCAGAACACCTCAGAAATCAACTATCTGACGATATGGTTTCCCTGGATGGCATCGCTCTGGCATCCACCACCACCGTAAGGAATCTCGGAGTTATTTTTGACCAGGACCTATCCTTTGGCTCCCACGTGAAACAGATCTCAAGGACTGCCTTTTTTCACCTACGGAACATCTCAAAGATCCGGCACATCCTGTCTCAAAGCGATGCAGAAACATTGATCCACGCATTTGTTACTTCAAGACTGGATTACTGTAACTCCGTATTATCAGGCTGCTCCGGAAAGTCCCTTGGGTCTCTCCAGCTGATCCAGAATGCTGCAGCTCGTGTACTAACAAGGACTCGGAAGAGAGATCACATTACTCCTGTACTAGCTGCTCTCCACTGGCTTCCTGTAAGATCGAGAATCATATTTAAAATCCTCCTCCTCACCTATAAAGCCTTAGCTGGTGATGCACCATCATATCTTAAAGAGCTTATAGTGCCATATTACCCCACCAGAGCGTTACGCTCACTGAATGCAGGGTTACTTGTGGTTCCCAGAGTCTTAAAAAGTAGGTTGGGGGCTAGAGCTTTCAGTTATCGTGCTCCTCTTCTGTGGAATCAGCTTCCACTTTCAGTCCGGGGGGCAGACACAGTCACCTCATTTAAGAGTAGACTTAAGACTTTCCTCTTTGATAGCGCTTATACTTAGGGCTGTTTCAGGCTTATAGTTAGGGCTGGCTCAGGTTTGCCCTGGTCCAGCCCCTAGATATGCTGCTATAGGCCTAGACTGCTGGGGGACATCTTAGGATACACTGAGCTCCTCTTCTCTTCCTCTTTCGCTCCTCTTCTCTTCCTCTTTCACTCCTCCTCTCCTCTTCTTTCTCTCCATCTGGATAAACTATTGTCTCTTCAATGCACATTACTAACTCTACTTTCTTTTTCCATGGATTCATGGCTGCCTGGAACCGGTCCTGCCCCGGGTCCTACCCCGGGTCCTGGCCCGGGTCCTGCCGCCCCCCCACCCACCCCTCCTGCCATGGATCCATGGCTGCCTGGAACCGGTCCTGCCTGCTGCCATGGCCCTGCTGATGGAACCGGCCTGGAACTGGTCCTGCCTGCTGCCATGGCCCTTCTGATGCCCCCCTCCTCTCTACCGCCTTCTGCTTCATGGATTATCAGGATCATGGACCATGCCTAATACTCATTATATGAATAATTTCTGTCATATTCATTGAATGTGCTGTAACTACGCTATTCATTCTGGCCACATGACATCTATTGCTTCTGTCCATCCGGGGAGAGGGATCCTCCTCTGTTGCTCTCCCTCAGGTTTCTTCCCTTTTTTCCCTGTGAAAGGGTTTTTACTATCTTTCTAGGGGAGTTTTTCCTGATCCGATGTGAGGTCCCGGGACAGGGATGTTATGTGTACAGATTGTAAAGCCCTCCGAGGCAAACTTGTATTTGTGATGTTGGGCTATATAAAATAAACTGAATTGAATTGAAAAGCACCTGGAAACAATGTGGACTAACATCTTTAATTTTACCTCAAAGTTCTTGGTTTTGGCCGTCGAGATCAGAAGCACAAAAATGAAAAATGCTCTCCTGTGAATATTATATGTTTAGGGCTTTTATTGTGTTGTTATTACGACACATCAGTGTCATAATCTGTAGTTTGTAGATTCTGAGCTGTCGATGAAAATCATGTTTTTTTTCTTTTGTAATAAATAAATAGAAAACTTGCGTTCCCTTGAAGTGTTTTTTGAGTTTGACCAAATGTCCTAAACTAAACACTGACCCTAAACTGAACCGCTCTTAGCTCCCAGGATCACTGAGCCACTCAAACTCCTCCGCCACGTTAAGGTTGCGGTTCACGGAGGAGAAAACTACACGTTTTATATTTGGGTTGAGTTCTGGAGCATGCAGTCCTCAGTTGCTTTCCTACCACTGACAAATGTTACTGAACCGGAAGTACTGGAACCGGACATTATTACACCGGAAGAACCCGGACCAGAAGTGATTCAACCGGAAGTAATGGCACGAACAGGAAAATCATATTGCTATCAATTATGTCTTGAAATAAACAACCATTAATTGAACAAACAACGAAATTGAAAATTAAAGGCAACACACCTGGGCCCCGTTCCTCGTACGTGGTTCAACTAAGTCGATCAAATGTCCTATTATCCATCTTAAAAATGCCCCGATGATTGGAGTCAGGCTATCTCGGTTTCTCAAAGGCTGATCCGCGCTCAAACAGTCTCGTTAAATCGAACCAGACATCAGTCATCAAGATGATTGCGCGTGCCGGTCCTACTTCAAAAGGAAGAAGAGTCGATCACTGAATCCATGATGTTCTAACAATGCAATGGCAAATTAACTCAAAGGAAGAGCCTCTTTTTTCTCCGCTGACGAGCAGGAGATGATCATGAACGCATATGAGGAATTTAAATGCGTAAGTGTTGGGGAAATGTATCCGCTAGTTTTAAGTGCCTCATCACCCCAATCAATCAGGTTATATTTCTTTAAATGTGCCTGCTGGCAGTAGACCTAATGGAAGCATCATCAAATGAGATCTTGCACAACGGCCTACCACCCGCAGGCTAATGGTTTATGTGAGCGGTTCCATCGCTCTATGAAAGCTGCTCTCCGGGCCAGCCTCAAAGACAGCGGGTGGGTGCACAGGCTTCCAAACAGAACTGCAATGCTATGAACATGTTTGTGTGTGTCTGCTCTCCATTTGGTCACACATGTGTTTGTAGGGTTAAAATATGCCTTTTCTTCACATCAAGTGCATCATTTGAACGGTCTCAGACTGGCACTTATATTTTTATATTGTATAAAAATAAGAGGAAACACAAGTATTCATTACAAAAACATTAATATGATGTGACACTCTGTGGTTTTTTATGTAAGCGGCACAAAACATTGACACCCAGACAGCCGAGTTCCTGTTCTCACTTCAGGAAACTGAGGTCACCGTTCAGTCATGTCAGTCTGTGTGAAGATGAGAATGAAGAGCGTTAGCTGCATGCTAGCCTTAGTGCTGGTCTGCAACGCCACTGCAGGTAAGGGCTTTTCACTCTCATCAATTCATCAATTTTAATTGTGTTGACCTTTTTTTTTACTTCATAAGAGTGTGCAACGTTTTTTAGTTCAACTCCAACAAAGTGTGAGCGAGAGATTCAACAGCTCATCATCGTCCGTGTGAGTTAGAGGTTCAATGAAAGCGCTTTCAGGAAGTGCGTTCAAGTTTTATTTCAGGTGACGGCATATTAAAATAAATATTTTTCTAAACACAGATCCTCGTCCGCTCAGATAGTTGTGATGTGTGAGATGTTTTGCGATTATCGTGGTGTGAAGATAAAACTGTGGTTGACATAACATTTAATTATCAATTGTTCCTTGCAGTTGAATTTTTATTTCCTGCCTTGTCTAAATGCCTCTGGATTGTATCTAGATGGTGACCCTACATTTACAAAACCTAGTTTATAATTACCGTTCGAAGACCCATCCTCACTTTAATCATTTAATGTCAATACGTGAGCTCAACCATCACACCAGAGTTTTGAAAAGAGTAACGATTCAGACAGCGTGTCAGTTTACTGTCATGACATGCATCAACATAAACTACTCCGTTATGTTCAGGCAACAAAAGTACCGGGTTATGTTTAGGGAACAATAGTACTGTACCCGTGCTGATCCAGACAGGGTTTATCGTCGGGCGGTGGAAAGAGCACTTTGAGGAACTCCTAAACCCGGCCAACATGTCCCCTGGAGAGGGGGCAGCGCCTGAAGACTTGGGGTGGTTGCTCCCATATCCCTGGCAGAGGTCACTAAGGTAGTCAAAAAGCTCCTTGGTGGCAAGGCGCCGGGGGTGGATGAGATCCGCCCTGAGATGCTGAAGGCGCTGGACATTGTTGGGCTGTCTTGGCTGAATGTCTCATGGGGGTCGGGAACAGTGCCCATGGACTGGCAGACCGGGGTGGTGGTTCCCATCTTCAAGAAGGGGACCGGAGAGTGTGCTCGAATTATCGAGGTATCACACTGCTCAGCCTCCCGGGGAAAGCTTATGCCAGGGTGCTGGAAAGGAGACTCTGACCGCTTGTCGAACCTCAGATTCAAGACGAACAGTGTGGATTCCGTCCCGGCCGTGTAACAGTGGACCAGCTCTTTACCCTCGCAAGACTACTGGAGGGGTCCTGGGAGTTCGCCCAACCAGTCTACATGTGCTTTGTAGACTTGGAGAAGGCTTTCGACCGGGTCCCTCGTGGTTTTTTGTGGGGGCTGCAATGGGTCTCTGTACGCCTGCAATAGGAGCTGTGTTCGTATCCTCGGTAGTAAGTCAGACACGTTCCCGGTGGGTGTTGGCCTCCACCAGGGCTGCCCTTTATCACCGGTCCTGTTCGTGACCTTCAAGGACAGGATATCTAGGGGCAGCCGGGGGACGGAGAATGCCAGGTTTGGGAGTCTCGGGATTGCCTCTGCTGTTCGCGGATGATGTGGTCCTGTTTGCCTCCTCGGACCGTGACCTCCAGCATTCACTGGGGTGTTTTGCAGCCGAGTGTGAAGCGGCGAGGATGAGAGTTAGCACCTCCAAATCTGAGGCCATGGTGCTCTGCCGGAAACCGGTGGACTGCTCCCTCCAGGTGGGGACAGACTGCCTACCCCAAGCGAAGGAGTTCAAGTATCTCGGGGTCTTGTTCACGAGTGAGGGTAAGGTGGAGCGTGAGATGGACAGGCGGATCGGTGCAGCTGCAGCAGTAAAACAGGCGCTGTACTGGCCCGTCTTGGTGAAGAGGAGCTGAGCCGGACCATTTACTGGTCGGTCTACGTTCCAAACCTCAACTATGGTCACGAACTCTGGGTCATGACCGAAAGAACGAGATCCCGGATACAAGCGGCTAAATTTTTTTTTCCTACGTAGGGTGGCCGGGCTCAGCCTTAGAGATAGGGTAAGGAGATGAGTTTCCTCTGTAGGGCTCAGCCTTAGAGATAGGGTAAGGAGCTCGGACATCAGGGGGGAGCTTGGAGTCGAGTCGCTGCTCCTTCGTGTTAAAGGAGTCAGCTGAGGTGGTTCGGGCATCTAATCAGGATGCCTCCTGGACGCCTCCCATTAGAGGTTTTCCAGGCACGTCCAACTGGTAGGAGACCCCGGGGAAGACCGAGGACACGCTGGAGGGATTATATCTCCCGGCTGACTGGGAACGCCTCGGGATCCCCCAGAATGAGCTGGAAAGTGTTGCGGGTGAGAGGGAAGCCTGGGTCGGCCTGCTGGACCTGCTGCCACCGAGACCCGACCCGGATAAGGGGCGGATAATGGATGGATTACTGTGAATGTTGACTTGGTTTCCTGCCGACACAAAACAAAGTCTCCTGATGTTCTTTTCAATATTAAATGAATAATATTGGAATTCTGAGACCAGATGCTAGTTTATTGTACATTTTGTTTCTGTTGCAGAAATAATTCATGAAATAGTCGAGGAAAAGACCTCAGTCTCTCTCCGTTGTCCTCACTCTGTGGAGGCCACCATGATGTGGAGCAGAGTGATTAATGGACGTAACGTTAACATACTGATAACTGCTGGTGAACAGGACATAAAACACATTAATGACCCGCAGAGACGATACAGTTACCTGGCAGATAAATCACTGTTCATCAGCAGAGTTACCGTCTCCGACTCTGGAAGATACTTCTGTAACAGTGAAGCAGTGGAGCTGACCGTGATCCCAACAGGTAACATCTAACTAATGAGGTTGTTCCTCTTCCTGTTTCAGCTTCACGTCCCTGAGATAAAAGTTTGTTAAATATTGTCACATTCATGAAATTGTACATTTCTAATGTGTGTGTGTGTTTTTAAAACATACAAAAGGGAATTCTAGTTGGTGAGGGGATATTATGAGTTCTCATTTACATCATAATATTTAAATAAAGGATTAAATAAATGTACTATATACAATAGATACTGTTGAAAGATCTCCTCAAGTGAATTATCATGTACATGGAGAACATTTTAAATGGAAATATCCCCTAAAACTCTTCACATGTCCTCTGACTTTATCCTGAACACATGTGATACGTTAGTGATGGTGCATTATGAAACATAAGTGTTTTGTTGTGTGCAGGAATCACCAGACTTGATGCCACAGAGGGGACAGACGTCACTCTGACATGCCCTCCTGATGCTGGAGGATCAGATATTAAAAGATGGAGCAACAGAAACACTTATAAACTAAATTATCAGAGAGGGATTTATGTTTCACCTGTTGACCAGACGTTGACTATAACGTCTGTGCAGCTTAAAGACTCTGGACTTTACTACTGTAATGGAAAACCTGCTGCGTACCTGAATGTGATCAAAGGTGAGACACAAGAAGTCAGAGAGGAACAGAGGATGATGTGTTTGTCCCGTAACTCCCACAAGACGCCACAGCTTGTCTTCAACAGTAGTAACGACCAAACTGTAGAGAGCCAGAGTAAATGAGTACAATTTAACAACTTAATGCTTCATCCAAACACACATTTAGTCCATTTTCTGTAACCAGTGCAGCATTAAAGCATGTTGCAAGTAGCAATCCAGCTAGTTAGTTATTTCCACCCTGCTTTGATTCTACCTCACCATAAAAACAACAATCACCATTTTCTGTTGTCTCAGTGAAATGACAGCAGAACACTGTTCACTTGATGTTTCCTATTCATGGATCAAAGTCTGTCCCAGAGGAAGTTGTAGTTATTCAGAAGGTCAATATCTTGGCATAGAGCGCATTTAAATGTATTTGATTGAATTCCAACAAGTAACATGCATCATGTTCAATTTCTCAAGTTTCATGAAAATGGGTCGAAGTCTTCATCCCTCAATATGTTTGTATTTATTTACAAGTGGATATTTACCTTTTTAAATATGGACAAATCTAAATCACAAACACTTTATCTATGTTTCTATATCTATAGCATATCAAGGTCTGAGCCAATCAGAGGCAGAGCAGGAGGCAGGTCTTTGCAGAATGTGTTTTCAGTCAGGATGCTAAGCTAACCAGCTGCAGGCTTTAGCTTAATATTCACTGTGACATTTTCTTTAAACAGACAATGCAAAGAAAGAAAGTATTATAGTCGAGCAAACATCATCTGCATTCAACCGGTTTAAGTTGTGAGAAAGTTGTGTCGCTAAATGAAACCCAACAGAGTTAGAAACCACAGCCTTTAACCGAGCTCCAAATGAGTGTCACGGTCTCATGACTTTCTGCTTTTTCATGCCGTGTATTCATGTCCTCTCTCTCTGTCTGAAGGCAAAGCCTCAACCACAACACCTACAAGAAGACAAACAACTGAACCACCAACTACACGTCTGAGTAATGAAGATACGACGACCCGACACAGTAAGAACAAACAGATGTGAACATGAAATTAAATGAATGAAAAGGCGATTAATCTGAGAGCTGGTAGAATAAATGCTGTTTGTATTCATCTGCCCCAAACAGGTAACCCAACAACAACAACAACAACAACAACCTTAACCACCACACCAAGACAAACAGCCACAACAACAACAACAACTGTACCATCAACAACACTTCTGAGTAATGAAGATACGACGAGCCGACACAGTAAGAAGAAACAGATAGTAACATGACATTAAATGAATGAAAAGGCGATTAATCTGAGAGCTGGTAGAATAAATGCTGTTTGTATTCCTCTGCCCCAAACAGGTAACACAACAACAATCTCAACTACCACACCTACAAGACAAACAGCAACAACAACAACAACAACAACTGTACCAACAACTACAAGTCTGAGTAATAAAGATACGACGACAACAAAGAAACAAAGAGGCAACAAAGAAGAAACAGATCTGAACATGAAATTAAATGAATGAAAAGGTGATTAATCTGAGAGCTGGTAGAATAAATGCTGTTTGTATTCCTCTGCCACAAACAGAAGGTAACACAACAACAACAACAACCTTAACCACCACACCTAGACAAACTACAACAACAACTGTACCATCAACTACACGTCTGACTAATGAAGATACGACGACAGGACACAGTAAGAAGAAACAGATATTAACATGAAATTAAATAAATGAAAAGGCGATTAATCTGAGAGCTGGTAGAATAAATGATGTTTGTATTCATCTGCCCCAAACAGAAGGTAACACAACAACAACAACAGAAAGAACTAATGCAACTTCAGCAACAACAACGCCGCCAAACACAAGTAGGACTTTATAATAATAATATGAATAATATGAATAATTAATAAATATATGAATAATATGAAAACACTTGTTAACAATGTGCTGTAAATTATAAAAAATGTCTTTGTCTTCCAGCTCCTGTTTTGGAGTATGGAATAGTCGCCGCCTTCCTCCTCCTCCTCATCATCGTCATCATCGTCATCATCGTCGTCTACTTTGCTCGGAAACGCAGGATTAAAAGACGAGGTGAAACCTCACCTGTATAAACATCAATATCAATAATAATATCTTATTTCAGATTTAATAAGTTTAGCTAATGAATTGATAATAAGTCTATACATTATATAAAATATTAATATGCTCTAATAGCTGAGACAGAGCAGAGATAGTTTGGTAGTTTTTGAAGGATTAAAGATAAATAATGGATCTGATTCTTCCATTTTGGATTCTCGGGCTCTTTACTGCCTTATAAACATTTACTCGTTCCCCGATAATCAAGTCCAAGGTTTGTGCGCACGTGATGTTGTGAAATGGTCGTGTTTAACATTGTAACCTCGGGGTTAACGTTGTGTGACGTAGCGGTTAAGGTTGTGGTCGCCATTAACAATAACACTTTAACGTTAACAGTGACGGGAAAACGTAGTAAAACGGTTGCGATTAAAGTTGTAACACGAGGTTGTGAAACAGTCGCTGTTAACACTGTAACCCGGTTAACGTCTTTTATTAGTCAAAATAATGTGTTTTCATCCCCCAAATCCCCCATTTCTCTTCTTTTAGATTTACTGATTACACTTCAAAGATGAAACGCTGGCCACTTTGTAACAGATCGGTATCGTTGTGCTTCGTACACGTGAATCCTGTGAACACTCCGTGAGTTCAGCCATCTTGTCACCGCCGAACGCCTCCAGTGTCACGTGAATGGTCAACGTAGATAATAAACATTATAGGTTTATATTTATAAAAGATTAAAGTAAAATTGAAGGCTTTCATGGGGACAGCTTCCGTAATGACGCACTCGTCTGAGAGTCACCGGCTAACGCAGTTAGCAAACAAACAAGGGAACCGTGGAGCAAACTTGTACGTATTCTGTTTGTGATGCTACTTGGGTATAAATATAACTAATGTTATATATTTATATATTATAAATGTAACTAATGTTATATTTCACAGAATAGATTAACTGTAACTAAAGTTAATTTATCCTGTGGGACCATCGTGTTTTAGCCCACTATCGTTAGCTAACGTAAGGTAAGCGTTAGCTAACGTAACGTTAGCTCAGCTTAAGTGTAAATTTGACACTGCTGCTCAGGTTATTCCCAAACTCAGAGAAATGTTTGTTAAAATTCACATTACATAGAAAGTAAAGGTAAACGTAGAAAACTAAACACTTCTTTGTTGTCAGGCTTTAAAGAAGATAATCAGTAGTTACTCAGTGGATTACTAATATTGTGACGTTAATCATGTTGCTCCACAGGAAGTGCAGAAAGATGCCCCGTCTATGATGAGATACAGGATACATCCAAGTTTCCCCCGGCACATTGTGAGAAATAATAAGTGTTCCTTTTTTTAAAGACAGACAACTTCCTTTTTTCTATTATAACCGAGTCTGAAGTTCTACTGTTATGTGTGCATGAATTTGAGTGACATTTCTGATTATTTATATTATATACGGTAATTATTTATATGTTCATCTCTGGCAGGTGGAGGAAGCTTGGCTGGACCAACTGCTAGCTACGGCATGACAGAGTTTCCAGGTAAATAACTCCAAATATTTAACAGACTACCGATAAATGTCTTCTTCATGTCTTCAGGTGTTGTGATTTGGTAAATAATGCTTGATGGTAAATTGTTTTAATAGATGGATTGGAGCAGAACGATCACACGTACTCCACCATCCCTGATCTTCCACGGGTGGAGAAGAAGAGCGGTAAAGAATGAGCGCCCATCAACACTGGACCAAATCTTCTGGTTACTTACAGTATATATTCAATATATTTAATTTTTCTCTCACAGAGACGTCGATGCCGAATGACTCCACTTATTCCTTTATCGGCAACCCATTAATTTGTGAAATTAATAAAGGTAACTTTATCCTGCTCTAATGGCTCTAGGACACACTAAACCTTACGGTAAGGTTTAGTGTGTCCTAGAGTCATTAGAGCAGGATACATTTCAAATGATGGATTCTATTTTAAATTGGAGATAAGAGAAATAAAATGATATATTATGAAAATACTGAATGAGTTGCAGATTTTCATTTTCAGATTTAACCGACTTAAGTTCTGAATTCTTTTCTCAATCTACAGGTCCGTCGCAGCTCCCTGACACCTATTGTTTTCTGGAGAAGCCCAAAGCACCTGGAAACAATGTGGACTAACATCTTTAATTTTACCTCAAAAGTTCTTGGTTTTGGCCGTCGAGATCAGAAGCACGAAAATGAAAAATGCTCTCCTGTGAATATTATATGTTTAGGGCTTTTATTGTGTTGTTATTACGACACATCAGTGTCATAATCTGTAGTTTGTAGATTCTGAGCTGTCGATGAAAATCATGTTTTTTTTCTTTTGTAATAAATAAATAGAAAACTTGCGTTCCCTTGAAGTGTTTTTTGAGTTTGACCCAATGTCCTAAACTAAACACTGACCCTAAACTGAACCGCTCTTAGCTCCCAGGATCACTGAGCCACTCAAACTCCTCCACCACGTTAAGGTTGCGGTTCACGGAGGAGAAAACTACACGTTTTATATTTGGGTTGAGTTCTGGAGCATGCAGTCCTCAGTTGCTTTCCTACTACTGACAAATGTTACTGAACCGGAAGTACTGGAACCGGACATTATTACACCGGAAGTACCCGGACCAGAAGTGATTCAACCGGAAGTAATGGCACGAACAGGAAAATCATATTGCTATCAATTATGTCTTGAATTAAACAACCATTAATTGAACAAACAACGAAATTGAAAATGAAAGGCAACACACCTGGGCCCCGTTCCTCGTATGTGGTTCAACTAAGTCGATCAAATGTCCTATTATCCATCTTAAAAATGCCCCGATGATTGGAGTCAGGCTATCTCGGTTTCTCAAAGGCTGATCCGCGCTCAAACAGTCTCGTTAAATCGAACCAGACGTCAGTCATCAGGATGATTGCGCGTGCCGGTCCTACTTCAAAAGGAAGAAGAGTCGATCACTGAATCCATGATGTTCTAACAATGCAATGGCAAATTAACTCAAAGGAAGAGCCTCTTTTTTCTCCGCTGACGAGCAGGAGATGATCATGAACGCATATGAGGAATTTAAATGCGTAAGTGTTGGGAAAATGTATTTTAAGTGCCTCATCACCCCAATCAATCAGGTTATATTTCTTTAAATGTGCCTGCTGGCAGTAGACCTAATGGGATGCATCATCGAATGAGATCTTGCACAACGGCCTACCACCCGCAGGCTAATGGTTTATGTGAGCGGTTCCATCGCTCTATGAAAGCTGCTCTCCGGGCCAGCCTCAAAGACAGCGGGTGGGTGCACAGGCTTCCAAACAGAACTGCAATGCTATGAACATGTTTGTGTGTGTCTGCTCTCCATTTGGTCACACATTTGTTCGTAGGGTTAAAATATGCCTTTTCTGCACATCAAGTGCATCATTTGAACGGTTTCAGACTGGCACTTATATTTTTATATTGAATAAAAATAAGAGGAGACACAAGTATTCATTACAAAGATATTAATATGACGTGACACTGTGTGGTTTTTGAGACAGCCGAGTTCCTGTTCTCACTTCAGATGGAAACTGAGGTCACCGTTCAGTCATGTCAGTCTGTGTGAAGATGAGGATGAAGAGCGTTAGCTGCATGCTAGCCTTAGTGCTGGTCTGCAACGCCACTGCAGGTAAGGGCTTTTCACTCTCATCAATTCATCAATTTTAATTGTGTTGACCTTTTTTTTACTTCATAAGAGTGTGCGACGTTTTTTAGTTCAACTCCAACAAAGTGTGAGCGAGAGATTCAACAGCTCATCATCGTCCGTGTGAGTTAGAGGTTCAATGAAAGCGCTTTCAGGAAGTGCGTTCAAGTTTTATTTCAGGTGACGGCATATTAAAATAAATATTTTTCTAAACACAGATCCTCGTCCGCTCAGATAGTTGTGATGTGTGAGATGTTTTGCGATTATCGTGGTGTGAAGATAAAACTGTGGTTAACATAACATTTAATTATCAATTGTTCCTTGCAGTTGAATTTTTATTTCCTGCCTTGTCTAAATGCCTCTGGAATGTATCTAGATGGTGACCCTACATTTACAAAACCTAGTTTATAATTACCGTTCGAAGACCCATCCTCACTTTAACCATTTAATGTCCATACATAAGCTCAACCATCACACCAGAGTTTTGAAAAGAGTAACGATTCAGACAGCGTGTCAGTTTACTGTCATGACATGCATCAACATAAACTACTCCGTTATGTTCAGGCAACAAAAGTACCGGGTTATGTTTAGGGAACAATAGTACTGGACCCGTGCTGATCCAGACAGGGTTTATCGTCGGGCGGTGGAAAGAGCACTTTGAGGAACTCCTAAACCCGGCCAACGTGTCCCCTGGAGAGGGGGCAGCGCCTGAAGACTTGGGGTGGTTGCTCCCATATCCCTGGCAGAGGCCACTAAGGTAGTCAAAAAGCTCCTTGGTGGCAAGGCGCCGGGGGTGGATGAGATCCGCCCTGAGATGCTGAAGGCGCTGGACATTGTTGGGCTGTCTTGGCTGAATGTCTCATGGGGGTCGGGAACAGTGCCCATGGACTGGCAGACCGGGGTGGTGGTTCCCATCTTCAAGAAGGGGACCGGAGAGTGTGCTCGAATTATCGAGGTATCACACTGCTCAGCCTCCCGGGGAAAGCTTATGCCAGGGTGCTGGAAAGGAGACTCTGACCGCTTGTCGAACCTCAGATTCAAGACGAACAGTGTGGATTCCGTCCCGGCCGTGTAACAGTGGACCAGCTCTTTACCCTCGCAAGACTACTGGAGGGGTCCTGGGAGTTTGCCCAACCAGTCTACATGTGCTTTGTAGACTTGGAGAAGGCTTTCGACCGGGTACCTCGTGGTTTTTTGTGGGGGGTGCAACGGGTCTCTGTACGCCTGCAGTAGGAGCTGTGTTCGTATCCTCGGTAGTAAGTCAGACACGTTCCCGTTGGGTGTTGGCCTCCACCAGGGCTGCCCTTTATCACCGGTCCTGTTCCTGACCTTCAAGGACAGGATATCTAGGGGCAGCCAGGGGACGGAGAATGCCAGGTTTGGGAGTCTCGGGATTGCCTCTGCTGTTTGCGGATGATGTGGTCCTGTTTGCCTCCTCGGACCGTGACCTCCAGCATTCACTGGGGTGTTTTGCAGCCGAGTGTGAAGCGGCGAGGATGAGAGTTAGCACCTCCAAATCTGAGGCCATGGTGCTCTGCCGGAAACCGGTGGACTGCTCCCTCCAGGTGGGGACAAACTGCCTACCCCAAGCGAAGGAGTTCAAGTATCTCGGGGTCTTGTTCACGAGTGAGGGTAAGGTGGAGCGGGAGATGGATAGGCGGATCGGTGCGGCTGCAGCAGTAAAACAGGCGCTGTACCGGCCCGTCTTGGTGAAGAGGAGCTGAGCCGGACCATTTACTGGTCGGTCTACGTTCCAACCCTCAACTATGGTCACGAACTCTGGGTCGTGACCGAAAGAACGAGATCCCGGATACAAGCGGCTAAAAAAAATTTCCTCCGTAGGGTGGCCGGGCTCAGCCTTAGAGATAGGGTAAGGAGCTGAGTTTCCTCATAGGGCTCAGCCTTAGAGATAGGGTAAGGAGATGAGTTTCCTCTGTAGGGCTCAGCCTTAGAGATAGGGTAAGGAGCTCGGACATCAGGAGGGAACTTGGAGTCGAGGCGAAAGGAGTCAGCTGAGGTGGTTCAGCATCTAGTCAGGATGCCTCCTGGACGCCTCCCATTAGAGGTTTTCCAGGCACGTCCAACTGGTAGGAGACCCCGGGGAAGACCGAGGACACGCTGGAGGGATTATATCTCCCGGCTGGCCTTGGAACGCCTCGGGGTCCCCCAGGATGAGCTGGAAAGTGTTGCGGGTGAGAGGGAAGCCTGGGTCGGCCTGCTGAGCCTGCTGCCACCGAGACCCGACCCGGATAAGGGGCGGATAATGGATGGATTACTGTGAATGTTGACTTGGTTTCCTGCCGACACAAAACAAAGTCTCCTGATGTTCTTTGCAATATTAATTGAATAATATTGAAATTCTGAGACCAGATGCTAGTTTATTGTAAATGTTGTTTCTGTTGCAGAAATAATCCATGAAATAGTCGAGGAAAAGACGTCACCCACTCTCCGTTGTCCTCAGTCTGTGGAGGCCACCATGATGTGGAGCAGAGAGATTAATGGACGTAACGTTAACATAATGACAACTGGTGTTGACCAGGACATAAAACACATTCATGACCCGCAGAGACGATACAGTTACCAGGCAGATAAATCACTGTACATCAGCAAAGTGACCCTCTCCGACTCTGGAAGATACTTCTGTAACAGTGAAGCAGTGGAGCTGACCGTGATCCCACAAGGTAACAATAACGTTCCCTGAGTCCCTGAGCTAAAAGTTTGTTAAATATTGTCACATTCATATAATTGTACATTTCTAATGAACACACGTTTTTTACCTTTAACCTTGACTCATTTCATATTTACTTCTCGGTACTCCAGCTGAGAAGCTTTTTGGTGTACTTCTGCATTTCAGGGTATTTGTTTTAAGTTGGACATTTTATTTTTATTCATAGAGCTTTCAACATACTTTCACAAAAAAATAAGTACATTACATGATTATTTATACAACTGCAAGCTATCACATGTATGTTAAAACATACGGAAGGGAATGCTAGTAGGTGAGGGGAAAATATGAGTTATATACTGTAGATACTGTTAAATACATGTCCTCTGACTTTATCCTGAACTCATGTGATACGTTAGTGATGGTGCATTATGAAACATAAGTGTTTTGTTGTGTGCAGGAATCACCAGACTTGATGTCACAGAGGGGACAGAGGTCACTCTGACATGCCCTCCTGATGCTGGAGGATCAGATATTAAAAGATGGAGCAACAGAAACACTGATAAACTACATTATCAGAGAGGGATTTATGTTTCACCTGTTGACCAGACGTTGACTATAACGTCTGTGCAGCTTAAACACTCTGGACTTTACTACTGTAATGGAAAACCTGCTGCGTACCTGAATGTGATCAAAGGTGAGACACAAGAAGTCAGAGAGGAACAGAGGATGATGTGTTTGTCCCGTAACTCCCACGAGACGCCACAGCTTGTCTTCAACAGTAGTAACGACCAAACTGTAGAGAGCCAGAGTAAATGAGTACAATTTAACAACTTAATGCTTCATCCAAACACACATTTAGTCAATTTTCTGTAACCAGTGCAGCATTAAAGCATGTTGCAAGTAGCAATCCAGCTAGTTAGTTAGCTAGTTAGTTATTTCCACCCTGCTTTGATTCTACCTCACCATAAAAACAACAATCACCATTTTCTGTTGTCTCAGTGAAATGACAGCAGAACACTGTTCACTTGATGTTTCCTATTCATGGATCAAAGTCTGTCCCAGAGGAAGTTGTAGTTATTCAGAAGGTCAATATCTTGGCATAGAGCGCATTTAAATGTATTTGATTGAATTCCAACAAGTAACATGCATCATGTTCAATTTATCAAGTTTCATGAAAATGGGTCGAAGTCTCCATCCCTCAATATGTTTGTATTTATTTACAAGTGGATATTTACCTTTTTCAATACGGAAAAATCTAAATCACAAACACTTTATCTATGTTTCTATATCTATAGCATATCAAGGTCTGAGCCAATCAGAGGCAGAGCAGGAGGCAGGTCTTTGCAGAATGTGTTTTCAGTCAGGATGCTAAGCTAACCAGCTGCAGGCTTTAGCTTAATATTCACTGTGACATTTTCTTTAAACAGACAATGCAAAGAAATAAAGTATTATAGTCGAGCAAACATCATCTGCATTCAACCGGTTTAAGTTGTGAGAAAGTTGTGTCGCTAAATGAAACCCAACAGAGTTAGAAACCACAGCCTTTAACCGAGCTCCAAATGAGTGTCACGGTCTCATGACTTTCTGCTTTTTCATGCCGTGTATTCATGTCCTCTCTCTCTGTCTGAAGGCAAAGCCTCAACCACAACACCTACAAGAAGACAAACAACTGAACCACCAACTACACGTCTGAGTAATGAAGATACGACGACCCGACACAGTAAGAAGAAACAGATATTAACATGAAATTAAATGAATGAAAAGGCGATTAATCTGAGAGCTGGTAGAATAAATGCTGTTTGTATTCCTCCGCCCCAAACAGAAGGTAACACGACAACAACAACAGAAAGAACTAATGCAACTTCAGCAACAACAACGCCGCCAAACACAAGTAGGACTTTATAATAATAATAATAATAATAATTAATAAATATATGAATAATATGAAAACACTTGTTAACAATGTGCTGTAAATTATAAAAAATGTCTTCGTCTTCCAGCTCGTGTTTTGGAGTTTGGAATAGTCGCCGCCTTCCTCCTCCTCCTCCTCATCATCGTCATTATCGTCGTCTACTTTGCTCGGAGACGCAGGATTAAAAGACGAGGTGAAACCTCACCTGTATAAACATCAAAGCAATATCAATAATAATATCTTATTTCAGATTTAATAACTTTAGCTAATGAATTGATAATAAGTCTATACATTATAGAAAATATTAATATGCTCTAATAGCTGAGACAGAGCAGAGATAGTTTGGTAGTTTTTGAAGGATTAAAGATAAATAATGGATCTGATTCTTCCATTTTGGATTCTCGGGCTCTTTACTGCCTTATAAACATTTACTCGTTCCCCGATAATCAAGTCCAAGGTTTGTGCGCACGTGATGTTGTGAAATGGTCGTGTTTAACATTGTAACCTCGGGGTTAACGTTGTGTGACGCAGCGGTTAAGGTTGTGGTCGCCATTAACAATAACACTTTAACGTTAACAGTGACGGGAAAACGTAGTAAAACGGTTGCGATTAAAGTTGTAACACGAGGTTGTGAAACAGTCGCTGTTAACACTGTAACGCGGTTAACGTCTTTTATTAGTCAAAATCATTTATTTTCATCGCCCAAATCCCCCATTTCTCTTCTTTTAGATTTACTGATTACACTTCAAAGATGAAACGCTGGCCTCTTTGTAACAGATCGGTATCGTTGCGCTTCGTACACGTGAATCCTGTGAACACTCCGTGAGTTCAGCCATCTTGTCACCGCCGAACGCCTCCAGTGTCACGTGAATGGTCGCCGTAGATAATAAACATTATGGGTTCATATTTATAAAAGATTAAAGTAAAATTGAAGGCTTTCATGGGGACAGCTTCCGTAATGACGCACTCGTCTGAGAGTCACCGGCTAACGCAGTTAGCAAACAAACTTGTACGTATTCTGTTTATGATGCTACTTTGGTATAAATATAACTAATGTTATATATTTATATAGTATGTAACTAATGTTATATTTCACAAAATAGATTAACTGTAACTAAAGTTAATTTATCCTGTGGACCATCATGTTTTAGCCCACTATCGTTAGCTAACGTAAGGTAAACGTTAGCTAACGTAACGTTAGCTTAGCTTAAGTTGAAGTTTGACACTGCTGCTCAGGTTATTCCCAAACTCAAAGAAATGTTTGTTAAAATTCACATTACATAGAAAGTAAAGGTAAACACTTCTTTGGTGTCAGCTTTGTGTGTTTGTCGGCTTTAAAGCAGATAATCACTAGTATATTATACACGGTAATTATATATGTACTGAACTCCATCACCAAAATGATAAATATTCCATCTGCTTCATGAAAAACGTTTACCTTTTAAGTGCAAAAGGCAGTCACCGAAGATGAAAAAAAAAATATTATATTTTTCACTGTTTTATATCTTCATACTTAAAACTGCATTTATATGTTCATCTCTGGCAGGTGGAGGAAGCTTGGCTGGATCAACTGCTACCTACAGCATGACAGAGTTTCCAGGTAAATAACTACAAATATTTAACAGACTACCGATAAATGTCTTCTTCATGTCTTCAGGTGTTGTGATTTGGTAAATAATGCTTGATGGTAAATTGTTTTACTAGATGGATTGGAGCACAACGATCACACGTACTCCACCATCCCTGATCTTCCACGGGTGGAGAAGAAGAGCGGTAAAGAATGAGCGCCCATCAACACTGGACCAAATCTTCTGGTTACTTACAGTATATATTCAATATATTTAATTTTAATCAATGCTGAATGACTCCACTTATTCCTTTATCACCAACCCATTAATTGGTGAAATTAATAAAGGTAACTTTAATACGTAAGGTTTAGTGTGTCCAAGAGCCAAATACATGTAAAATTATGGATTCTATTTTAAATTGGAGATAAGAGAAATAAAATGATATATTATGAAAATACTGAATGAGTTGCAGATTTTCATTTTCAGATTTAACCGACTTAAGTTTTTTTTTTTTTTCTCAATCTACAGGTCTGTCGCCGCTCCCTGACACCTATTTTTTACTGGAGAAGTCCAAAGCACCTGGAAACAACACGGACTAACATCTTTAATTTGACCTAAAAAAAGTCTCGGTTTTGGCCGTCGAGCTCAGAGGCCTTGTCAGACACATAGCACGGAAATGAAAAATGCTCTCCTGTGAATATTATATGTTTAGGGCTTTTATTTTAGGACTTTATCAGTCATAATCTGTAGTTTGTAGATTCTGAGCTGTCGATGTCAATCATGTTTTTTTCTGTTTTAATAAATAAATATAAAACTTGCGTTCCCTTGAAGTGTTCTTTGAGTTTGACCAAATGTCCTAAACTAAACACTGACCCTAAACTGAACCGCTCTTACCTCCCAGGATCAAAATAGGAGAAAAATACACGTTTTATATTTGGGTTGAGTTCTGGAGCATGCAGTCCTCAGTTGCTTTCCTACCACTGACAAATGTTACTGAACCAGAAGAACCGGACATTATTACAGCGGAAGTGAATCAACCGGATGTAATGGCACGGATAGGAAAATCTTGAATTATGTCTTGAAATAAAACAACCATTAATTAAACAAAAAAAAGAAATTGAAAATGCCTTAAAGGCAACACACCTGACCTATGTGAGGTCACTACAAACTTGCAGCATAGAGAAACATTCCACTCTTGATCAGTCCTTGGGTAGAAGTAGAACAATCTTTGTAATTGGTCTAAGAAAGGTCTTTACACGCCTCGGTCAGTTGTCTTCACCTCTACCTTTCTTACATGTCCATCCTTGGCGATAATCCTTGCTATAGCAGAACGCTTGTCCCTGAGCAGAACTAGATCTCCAATTTGAAGGTGTTGGCGCTCCCTCTGATGTTCTGGTCCATGTACTGGAGAAGCGCTCATGCATAAGGTTGCTAGCACCTTGTGGTTGATGCATGAGCCGTGTGGGTCACTGCAGGAGCCAAGAGCAGGACTGGCCTCCTCTTGGCTCCTGCAGTGACTTTGCATGGCGCTGTATGTATATGTAGATCAAATAAATAAAACCTATCCTAAAAGACATGGCAATAAATATGTTTTTACGAAGAAAACAAGTAATTTCTTTGCATTAAATAACAAACCACAGCTCTTATAACGTGTCACTCATTGATATATATAACTTTTCATGACTTCACACTGACCACAGACTGAAGTGATCGCTACATCCTTCCCTTTTTCTATTTGAGGTAAATGCAGTTAGTCTCTGCTGTGTTTGTGTCACTCGTTCTGCTGGCAGAGAGGTCAGGATGCAAGGTCTTCAGTGTGAATGTACGCTTTAATAGTCAACTTTATGACCTTTACATTGTTATACTTTAAAGACATAAAATAACTTTGTTATGTGCACACATGACTGCACACTTTCTCACACCCGCGCTCATTTACTTCCTTTGTGTATTGCTTTGTATATTTTTAGCCTGTGGTTGAGAGGCCTGTCTTCACCTTTTGCATGAAGTCACTGTGTATAATAGAAGGATTCCTGAACGGGCCTACAAAGAGACACAACGAGACACAAAGAGACACAAAGTGACGACATAGAGACTCAAAATGACCACAAATAAACATAAAGCAACTACAAAGAGATCAAAACAACTGCAAAGAGACTCACAATAACTATGAAACGGGTTAAAACAACTACAGAGAGACACCAAACGACTACCAAAGACACAACACAACTATAAAGAGACACATAGCAACTGCAAAGAGACTAAACATGACTACAGAGACACCAAATGTCAACATAGAGACAGAAAAACAAATACAAAGACATTAAAAACAACCCCGGACAAAAACTACAAAAAGACTAAATATTTGAACAAAATGAACAAAGAGACACAAAACTATTACAAAGAGACACAAAACAACTAAAAAGAGACACACAATAACTAAAAAGAGAC
Organism: Myoxocephalus aenaeus; assembly: GCA_038501785.1. Classification (NCBI taxonomy): domain Eukaryota; kingdom Metazoa; phylum Chordata; class Actinopteri; order Perciformes; family Cottidae; genus Myoxocephalus; species Myoxocephalus aenaeus. The sequence goes on from JBAMJR010000600.1 coordinate 65,517, forward strand.
ACAAACAACTACAGTGAGACACAAAATGACTACAAAGAGAAACTAAATGACGACAAAGAGACACACACCTATTACAAAGAGACACACAACTATAACAAAGAGACACAAAACAACTACAAAGAGACACAAAATGACGACAAAGAGACACAAAATGACGACAAAGAGACACACAACTATTACAAAAAGACACAAAACAACTACAAAGAGACACAAAACAACTACAAAGAGACACAAAACAACTACAAAGAGACACAAAATGACGACAAAGAGACACATTTTCCCAGACTTTAGTCTCAGGTGACACGTTTATTGGAGCGACACGCTGTGAATACAAACCTCCGTTTTCCTGAACGATGCCGTGCAGACCTGTCGCTGTAGCAGGGAAGAGGAAGAGGAGGAACGAGAGGAAGAGGAGGACCAAGAGGAAGAGGAGGAACGAGAGGAAGAGGAGGAACGAGAGGAAGAGGAGGAAGAGGAGGAACGAGAGGAAGAGCGTCTCTCACACTGAAGCTCCACACTGATCAGCAGCAGTGTGGATGCTTTCCTTCTGAAGATGTTCCGCTCCGTGGTCTTCTGTCTGCTCACGGTTCTGGTCTGCAGAGGAACCTCCTCAGGTACGACTTCACTGCGCTTATATGGCTTTAGAGCCCTGGTGCATTGCACAACCCTACATTTATATTATATTATTCTTTTATTGACTAGTTCTCTGAGTTGTCTAATGAAAGACACCGTTGTACAGTTTAAATACTTCAGAAAAATGTGTGTATTGTTTTTAACTTAAAAGTACTTTGTTGCAATGACAAAAAACTTAATTTGACTCAACGGAAGGAAGTTGCAAGTTTTATTTAATACAGTTTAAACTTTATAGATGTATATACAATAAACCACATTGAGGAAAAAACACCTAAAACAACAAAAAAAGACACATGTTAAACACTTCATTTCTACATTCTTAAAACCTGTTGAAAACTGTGGAGCCCATATGGCAGATATTGCTATAAAAACGGTATAATTCACTTCTTCATTTACTCATAACCAGTAACATATAGACTGATATTTACACATTATACTCTTATTATAAATAACACCAACATTATTCAAACAGCCCTAGTGGCTGCAGAGATACACACTTTTTAGTTTGGGTATGACATTTTCGAGCAGAGGCCTAAAATTATGTGGGTTTTCAAAAGGTTAAATCTCTGTGACTGCATGTTAAATGTATTATTATTGAATTATTATCATAATTAACGTAGTGTTAGCCCTCACATCTTTCTCCCCCATACAGTTGTGTTGCTCTCCCTCAGGTTTCTTCCCTTTTTTCCCTGTGAAAGGGTTTTTACTATCTTTTTAGGGGAGTTTTTCCTGATCCGATGTGAGGTCCCGGGACAGGATGTTATGTTACAGACTGTAAAGCCCTCTGAGGATAACTTGTATTTGTGATGTTGGGCTATATAAAATAAACTGAATTGAATTGAATTGGAATGGAATTAATAACCACTTTGCATTCTTTCATAAAACCATTTGTGCACTTTTCTAAATGTTAATGTTCTCATAACTAACGATCCCACGTTGGGATTCTATCTGCCGGTCGGTTTCCGTTGTTTGCGGCCGACTGGGTGACGCGGCCGCAGCGTGTTTCCACGAGATAAAACAGGAAACGCGGCTAAAAGCATCAGCGGGGTGTGAGTGACACATTCAGAAGCAGCGGCGTGAAGTGTGTGAACGTATGATTGTCACATGTCAGGGTTCTTACGGTCATGGAGAACCTGGAAAAGTCATGGAGTTTTAAAATGGTTATTTCCAGGCCTGGAAAAGTCCTTGAAAATATATTCATGTGTTCATGACGTTCATTTACGCTGAGTTTGAAATAATGAATATGCTTTTAAAAGAAAGACTCAAAATATAAGCAGGCATACATACAGGCATCTATATAAATGTTTATTCTTTTAATCAAACTATTGTCTCATTCATTTGTGTCGTTTAAGGTTTACTGTATGCTTTGTGTTCTCATTGTTAGTTTAAATACTACATTTACTCACTTTTTACTGTTTACACCCAGACTTCACTAAATGTTTGGTCATGGAAATTTGGTTAAAGTCATGGAAAATTCATGGAAATTTGGTTTAAAGTCATGGAAAAGTCATGGAAATTTGGTTAAAGTCATGGAAAATTCATGGATTTGGTTTAAAGTCATGGAAAAGTCATGAAAAGTCATGGAAATTTGGTTTAAAGTCATGGAAAATTCATGGAATTTGGTTTAAAGTCATGGAAAATTCATGGAAATTTGGTTAAAGTCATGAAAAAGTCATGGAAATTTGGTTAAAGTCATGGAAAAGTCATGAAAAGTCATGGAAATTTGGTTTAAAGTCATGGAAAATTCATGGAATTTGGTTTAAAGTCATGGAAAAGTCATGGAAATTTGGTTTAAAGTCATGGAAAAGTCATGGAAAATTGGTTTAAAGTCATGAAAATGTGGTTAAAGTCATGAAAAAGTCATGAAAAGTCATAGAAATTTGGTTTAAAGTCATGGAAAATTCATGGAAATTTGGTTAAAGTCATGGAAAATTCATGGTTTGGTTTAAAGTCATGGAAAAGTCCTGGAAATTTGGTTAAAGTCATGGAAAATTCATGGATTTGGTTTAAAGTCATGGAAATCCATTGGTCAAAATGTGTATGAACCCTTGAGGACACATTCCAGGGTTCATACACATTTTCGGGAGCTTCAGATCGGCTTCTGTCCTCCAGCAGTGATCCGGTTTTCGGTCCCGGAGGATCACCGCGTCTGCCTGCCGTGTGCCGGCTCCGACGGCTCCGTGGTGATCTGGACCCACCGGGACCAGAAGGTGCCGGTGAGCCGGCGCGGCGGCCAGGAGACCAACGCGGACGCCCAGCGCTACCTGCTGCTGCCGGACGGCGGCCTCTGCCTCCAGCGGCTCGACGACTCCGACGGCGGCACCTTCAGCTGCAACCAGCGGCCGGTGGCCGAGCTGCAGGTGCTGACAGGTAGGCTGGAGGCGGAGCTAGGAGTGGTGCGTTATGGGAACCAGGGGGACGTATTTAGGAGTATGTCTTGTGTCCTAGTCCTGGTCCTATCCTAGTCCTGGTCCTATAGACCTCAGTGTAGTCCTGGTCCTCTATAGACCTCAGTGTAGTCCTGGTCCTCTATAGACCTCAGTGTAGTCCTGATCCTCTAGACCTCAGTCTAGTCCTGGTCCTCTATAGACCTCAGTGTAGTCCTGATCCTCTAGACCTCAGTGTAGTCCTGGTCCTCTATAGACCTCAGTGTAGTCCTGGTCCTCTATAGACCTCAGTGTAGTCCTGGTCCTCTATAGACCTCAGTCTAGTCCTGGTCCTCTATAGACCTCAGTGTAGTCCTGGTCCTCTATAGACCTCAGTCTAGTCCTGGTCCTCTATAGACCTCAGTGTAGTCCTGGTCCTCTATAGACCTCAGTGTAGTCCTGGTCCTCTATAGACCTCAGTCTATTCCTGGTCCTCTATAGACCTCAGTGTAGTCCTGGTCCTCTATAGACCTCAGTCTAGTCCTGGTCCTCTATAGACCTCAGTGTAGTCCTGGTCCTCTATAGACCTCAGTGTAGTCCTGGTCCTCTATAGATCTCAGTGTAGTCCTGATCCTCTAGTGTCCTAGTGAGGACGCTTAGTCGTCTCCTCCACTAAGCTAAAGGACTAGTGTCCTAGTGAGGACGCTTAGTCATCTCCTCCACTGAGCTAAAGGACTAGTGTCCTAGTGAGGACGCTTAGTCGTCTCCTTTAGACTCTTTAGGATCCACCAGAGGGGCGTTCACTGACCTGTTTTATAAATCAGACAACTCAACGTGAGACTCAGACCTGATTTAAAGAACCAAAATCACGTTGCCTCTGAGACGAGGGAACAGGAAGTGCAGAAAAGCCGACTCATGTCCGGGTTCTAGTGACCATTCCTGCTGCAGCCACTCTCCATTCTGGACAAAGACAATTACCCACAATTCCTTTCTGTGGCTCCGCCCCCTCAGGCCGTGACTTCGCGGTGTCTGCGGGCCGCACGCTGCTGCTGCCCTGCAGCGGCTCCCCCAAGCCCAAGAAGAGGTGGTCCCAGCGGAGGCCCGGAGGCCGCTGGGAGGCCGTCCTCACCTGGTTCAGGAACGGGACGGTGAAACCAGAGAGGAGCCGGCTCAGCGTCGGGAACGAGGCCCTGCAGATCCAGGACCTGAGGCCGGAGGACGCCGGAGAGTACCAGTGCAACGGAAAGCCTCAGGGCAGCCTCACCGTCCTGACCGGTGAGCCGCGGAGCCGGAAGTTAGCTCCTTCATGTTCTGTAGACCTTCCTGTTGACTGAAGAAAAAATTAAATATGATCAAAAGCTCATTGAGATACATTTAAAAAAACAAAAAGGATCTCATGCTCATTGTGCTTTACTTTATTTAGTTAATTATACTATTTAATTTCACTACACAGTCCAGTGGTTCTCAAACTGTGGGGCGCGACCCTCTAGTGGGGCGCAGAGGTATTACAGGTGATTTTTTTTCTTTCTTTTCTTTCTATATATTTTTTTCTTCTCTTTTTTATGATCCTTTAGTAATGGGGAAATTATTGTCTGCATTTTACCATCCTTAGTAATTAAGGAGCAGTATGCTTTAGGGGCGGGGCTACAAGATGATTGACAGGTCTTGACAACGTTGTTGTCCTATTTTCAAAATTGTACAACTTTGACCCTTCCGCTTCCTCAAGGAGGTTAATTCGTCTTTATATTTAGCTCCACCTTCTTTTCCATCAGCCTTGAGAAGAACATCTTATCAAAGAGATGACGTAAATATGAATGAATGAATTAATAAATAGATGTTTTGGGTTCTTCCAGGGCAGCCGGAGCCGACCAGCATCCAGCCAACCAGCAGCACGACTTTAACGGCCGTCGTGGAAACAGGTCGGAGTCTTTTTAGAAAAAGGACGTGAACACATTCAGGAAGTAAACTGTTGACAGTAAACGACGTCCGTCTGGATTTGTGTGTTTTCTGTTCATCAGACGAGGTTGACGTGAAGGAGGAGGAGAAGAAGAGGAGACCTGAGAACGGTGGGTCAGGTCCTCCAGACGCCTTCAGACCTTTCACACATCGTTAATCACCGTTCTCTCGTCTCTCAGCCGTGCTGCTGGTCGCCGTGGTCGGCTTGGCGATGATGATCTTCCTGCTGGCCGCCGTCTGCGTTTTACTGACCAGCATCAAGTGCAGCCGGAACAAGAAATACAGACGTGCAGGTATCTGGTTCTACAGGTCCACTTTCCCTGGACCAGTCCAGACCTCGACCTAAACCCTGACCAGTCCAGACCTTAACTCCAGTTTTGTTTCAATTTATTTATTTATTTCCTATCAGTTTTTTCCTCCGTATGTGTGAATTCTGACCCGTTTCTTTGACGTTAAGATGTTGTATCTTCCTGATTTAAGTTGAATTGAAGGAGTTTCTTCCCTCCTTTAAACATCTCCAGCACAGCGGCGGGAAGACACCGAGCTGCAGCCGTGGACGACGCCCACCGCACCACCCGGTAACACCGGCGGACCTTCAGCAGCTTTAGCACCTTTAGCACCTGTAGCACCTATAGCACCTATAGCACCTTCAGCACCTTCAACACCTTTAGCACCTATAGCACCTTCAGCAATTTCAGCACCGTTAGCCCCATTAGCCCCATTAGCACCTTTTGCACCGTTAGCACATTTAGCACAATTAAAACCATTAGCACATTTTGCACCGTTAACACATTTAGCACCGTTAGCACATTTAACCCCTTTAGCACCTTTAGCATCGTTAGCACATTTAGTATCAATGAGCACCTTTACCACCTTTACCACCAATAGCACCATTAGCATCTTTAGAACCTTTACCACCAATAGCACCATTAGCACCATTAGTACCTTTAGCACTGTTAGCACCTTTAGCACCATTAGCATCTTTAGCACATTTAGTACCAATGAGCACATTTAGTACCAATGAGCACCTTTAGCACCTTTACCACCAATAGCACCATTAGTACCGTTAGCACCTTTAGCACCTTCAGCACCATTAGTACCTTTAGAACCATTAGCACCGTTAGCACCTTTATCACTGTTAGCACCGTTAGCGCCGTTAGCGCCACCGTCCTCCCCGTGTTCACTGCCTGTGTCTCTGCAGAGCGGCCGGTTCCCGAGAGCCCGACTCCGCCGGAGGAGGCGATCCACTACGCCTCTCTGGGCCGGCAGAACTGGAGGGTGAGACCCGGCAGGACTCCGCCGGACCAGAACCAGAACCAGAACCAGAACCAGGACCAGGACCACCACGTCATCTACTCCTCAGTCGTCACCAGACCGGCCGCCAAGCAGAAACGTTAGGCGTGAAGCCGGAGAGGCTTAAGGCCTTTTAAACCACCGACCCCGTTTAGTCACTGTTTACCTCCGGATGGTTACTCACATTAATGACTTCATTCTATGTGTTACAGAAATGCATTTCAAGAAAATACATCTGAACGTTGTATAAAACCGGGTTCAAAATGTTTGTTTTTATTTTGTTGACACATTAGTTATCTTTGTATCGCTCCATAAACCAGAAAATAAACCATTTAATCATATTTTATGAACACGATGTTGCATAAATCAGGTTAATATTAACCGCGATAGTTTCACAACGTTAACCAAAGTGAGTTTGTCACAAGCGTCTCATAAATGAGTTGTAAATCATTTTTATATCAGAAAGTATTTATTAATAATGGAAAAACAAAGCGTATAATTAAGTTTGTACAAATATACTTTCCATCATTTTGTGCATTTATCTGGCAGTGACAACGTCACATGTTAACATTCTTCTGCTGTTTTTGTACGTAAATTATTATAAAGAAGCAAAAGTACAGAAATATGAAGGAAAGAGAAATAGCCTAAAATACCATAGTTAAAAAATATATAAAGGATTTCGGCCTTTATGTCGATCATTTAATTAAAAAAGTAATTACTGACTTAAATGAAGTACATTCAAAGTGTTTCTCTGCTGTTAAAAACACATCTCTATCTCTAGCTGCGGTCACGTGACGCGGTGGGCTTCTCCCGTCTCATCACTGCCGAGTACGTGACGTCATCTTCGACCAATCCCGCCCCTCCTGGGCCGGGGGGGCGGGGCTTGTGCGCGTGCTTCAGGCTGCAGTAGTGCAGAGACTCTTCCTGCAGACAGAAAGATGAAGCTCAGCAAGTCTCCCAAAATAAAGGTTCATTCGTGTCTTATCAAAACTGAGTCAAACCTCTGAAATAATATATAATATAATCTCCAAAATAATGCATTTAATGTAAACATGTGGAAACAAATGGATCCAACCAGATGAAGTCTGATATAAAACATGCAAGATCATCTTTTAGTTATAAATATATAAATATATATATATATATATATATATATATATATATATATATATATATATATATATATATATAAATATATAATATAATATATGAGATGAGTCATGTGTCATTCAAGATATAGTCAAAGGTCAAAGTGTGCAACTCAGTCCACATATCAGACTTTTACCAGCTAAATAATAATAATAATAATAATAATAATAATGGGTTTAGCTGCGCTGTTGAGTGCAAACTTCATATTTACTAAATTTTTATGCTTTTAAGTGCAGCTGAAGGAAGGAAAGGAAGAAGGGAATGAAGAAGGAGAGACAGGAAAACATTTAACTCATTTTAACTGTTTACCGCATGAAACAAATATGTGCAGAATATTATTATTATTATTATTATTATTATACATATTATTATATTATGTTATAACAGAAGTGAAGAAGACAAGCGGTGAGGAGGAAGAGGAGGAAGAGGAGGGCTCCATACTGACCTCTGTGACCCTCTGACAGCAAACAGCTGCTTTACCTGAAATAAACAGAGAGATCAGGTGAGATCAACCGGAAGTGACGGAGTAAAAGGAGATCCGGTCCGTAAGTGAAAGTGAAAGTGAACTAGTTGGCAGAAGGTCGCGCGGTACTCGTCCCTCCAGACCTCCTCTGCTCTACTAAAACATACAATAATATATAATAATAATATAAACATGGCGCCGGACCCGCGCCTGCGCCTGGAGGCCCTGTCGGCGCTGTCCGGCTGCGACGTGCAGTCTACATCCGGGGCCTCGCAGCTGTCCCCGCAGGACTTCGTGAACGTGGTGGCCCTGAAGGAGTTCTACAAGCAGGAGGGCCTCACGCAGCTGGAGTACCCGAGTCTGGGGACCGTGTCCCTGCAGGACCCGGACCCGGACCCGGGCCCGGACCTGTACCGCTCCCCGGCCGCGCTGGCAGAGGGGCCGTCCTCCTCAGGGCCCGCGGACCGCAGGGTCACGATGCGGATCAACCCAGCGGACTTCTTCCACCCGGAGTACGACTACGACTTCACCGGCATCCAGGTGAGGCCTCTCCTCTTCCTCCTCTTCCTCCTCTTCCTCACTCACAGTAGAGCGAACCCTTTAACCTCACCTGCAATGTCCAACACGCAATACGTTTACTTTGTTTATTCAGTCTGTATATTTAATATTCTTCTTTACTGTTTTATTTTATTGTTTTATATTACTGTTTATTTATATTACTTGATTTTTTATCTTTTATTCACTTGTGAGCAATGCTGCTGTAATTTCCCCACTGCGGGACTAATAAAGGATATAATATATGATAATAATAATAATAATAATAATAACAATAATAATAATAATAATCACTGTAGAGGACAATTCATGTTCAGATCAATAGAAATCTTTAGAAATCACTGCTTCTGTTTGGGGGAGAAACATTTAAACATGTGGAGAGAGAGGGAGAGGGAGAGGGAGAGAGAGAGAGAGAGAGAGGGAGGGAGAGAGAGAGAGAGAGAGAGGGAGAGGGAGAGGGAGAGGGAGAGAGAGAGGGAGGAAGAGAGGGAGGGAAGGAGAGAGGGAGGAAGAGAGGGAGGGAGGCACGTTAACGCATTAACGTGCGCAGCCCTAAAGGAGCTACAGTAGCTATACAAACGATAGGCTATCGTTAGCTGCTGTAGCTATACACACGATAGGCTATCGTTAGCTGCTGTAGCTATACACACGATAGGCTATCGTTAGCTGCTGTAGCTATACACACGATAGGCTATCGTTAGCTGCTGTAGCTATACACACGATAGGCTATCGTTAGCTGCTGTAGCTATACACACGGTAGGCTATCGTTAGCTGCTGTAGCTATACACACGGTAGGCTATCGTTAGCTGCTGTAGCTATACACACAATAGGCTATCGTTAGCTGCTGTAGCTATACACACGATAGGCTATCGTTAGCTGCTGTAGCTATACACACGATAGGCTATCGTTAGCTGCTGTAGCTATACACGGTAGGCTATCGTTAGCTGCTGTAGCTATACACACGGTAGGCTATCGTTAGCTGCTGTAGCTATACACACAGTAGGCTATCGTTAGCTGCTGTAGCTATACACACGGTAGGCTATCGTTAGCTGCTGTAGCTATACACACAATAGGCTATCGTTAGCTGCTGTAGCTATACACACGGTAGGCTATCGTTAGCTGCTGTAGCTATACACACGGTAGGCTATCGTTAGCTACTGTAGCTATAGAAACGATAGGCTATCGTTAGCTGCTGTAGCTATACACACGGTAGGCTATCGTTAGCTACTGTAGCTATACAACCTGCTGCCAGGACGGACTCATCAGTAGTGTACAAAAAGTATTTCAATCGGCTCAGGCACCGGAAGGAAGCACCGGAAGCTGTGTTGCGTTTCGGTCGTATAGGCGCCGGTTTTCGGTACCCAACCCTAGAGAGAAGGAGGTAGGAGAGGAAGGGGGAGGGTGAATGATGGTAGGAAGCAAGGGAGGGGTTAAGGAGGAAGGGAGTGAGGAGGTGAGCGAGTGAATAAGGGTTTTGTTTCAAATCGCAAACTTATTTTATATATTTTTATTTTGAATTACTGTGATTAGCATGTTAGCTTGTTAGCATGTTCCTCGTTGACCCCGTGACCCCCCGCTCCTCCTGCAGGACGGCGCCCGGACGTTCCTGCGCGGCAGCGAGCCCTACACTCGGCCCTGCGGGTGGAACCGGCTCGGCCTGCGCGTCACGCGGCGCTACGACGACGGCGACGACGGCTGGCTCGGGACGGGCGGCGCCGCCTGGCCCGTGTCCTACCAGGGCCCGGGCATGGACGGCTCGCTCGGCATCATCCTGACCCGCGGCGCCGGCGGCGGGGACGACGCGCCGGAGTTCCTGGACGCCGCCGCCTCCGCCCTGATGGGCGGGGCCACGCGGGGCCGCGGCGTCTACTCCACGGCCGACGTGGCCACGGCCGAGGCCTTCTGCCGGAGGTTCAGGTCCGCCGCGGACGGGAAGACCTACAAGGTGGTCCTCCAGAACCGCATCAACCCGGAGAGGAGGCGGCGCTGCCAGCGGGACGGCGTCTGGCTGGTCTACGTGCCGACGGGCCTCAGCGACGTGCAGACCAGGGCCCTGGTGCAGGACGCCATGCGGCCCTACGGGCTGCTGCTGAAGGAGGCCTGAGGAAGAGCTGCTCGTCTTCCTCACGCCCTCAGCAGGAGGCCTGAGGAAGAGCTGCTCGTCTTCCTCACTCCTCCAGCAGGAGGCCTGAGGAAGAGCTGCTCGTCTTCCTCACTCCTCCAGCAGGAGGCCTGAGGAAGAGCTGCTCGTCTTCCTCACTCCTTCAGCAGGAGGCCTGAGGAGGAGCTGCTCGTCTTCCTCACGCCTTCAGCAGGAGGCCTGAGGAGGAGCTGCTCGTCTTCCTCACGCCTTCAGCAGGAGGCCTGAGGAAGAGCTGCTCGTCTTCCTCACTCCTTCAGCAGGAGGCCTGAGGAGGAGCTGCTCGTCTTCCTCACTCCTTCAGCAGGAGGCCTGAGGAGGAGCTGCTCGTCTTCCTCACGCCTTCAGCAGGAGGCCTGAGGAAGAGCTGCTCGTCTTCCTCACGCCCTCAGCAGGAGGCCTGAGGAAGAGCTGCTCGTCTTCCTCACGCCCTCAGCAGGAGGCCTGAGGAAGAGCTGCTCGTCTTCCTCACGCCCTCAGCAGGAGGCCTGAGGAAGAGCTGCTCGTCTTCCTCACGCCCTCAGCAGGAGGCCTGAGGAAGAGCTGCTCGTCTTCCTCACGCCCTCAGCAGGAGGCCTGAGGAAGAGCTGCTCGTCTTCCTCACTCCTTCAGCAAGAGCCTGAGGAAGAGCTGCTCGTCTTCCTCACGCCCTCAGCAGGAGGCCTGAGGAAGAGCTGCTCGTCTTCCTCACTCCTTCAGCAAGAGCCTGAGGAAGAGCTGCTCGTCTTCCTCCCTCCCTCTCTCCCTCCCTCCTTCACTTCCTCCCTCTCTTCCTCCTTCCTCCCTCCAATCCTTTACTTCCTCCCTCCCTCTCTTCTTCCCTCCCTCCTTCACTTCCTTCCTCCCTCCCTTCCTCGCTCCCTCCCTCCTTCTCTTCCTTCCTCCTTCCTCCCTCCAATCCTTTACTTCCTCCCTCCCTCTCTTCTTCCCTCCCTCCTTCACTCCCTCCCTCCTTCCTCCTCCCTCCTTAGATAGATTAAAGATAAAAGTAAATTCTACTGACGGTCTTTTTAAGAAGTGGTTTGTTTGGCTGCATTTAGATAAAACACGTTTTTCTTACTTTTAATCCTAAATAATAATGAAAATAATGATTAATTTCCTCCGTATAATCATATGACACAGGAACATATATAAAGTCATGGAAATGTGTTATTGTTGGAAGAAAAAACGTCTTTACTCTGAATAAGTGACTGTTTCCCGGTTATATTAATAATCATATGTTCAGTGTGTAAAGGCTTGAGATTGTGATCAATGTATTTAACTCTTCATTGAGCCGTCCAGGTTACGCAACAGTCTGTCATGTTGCGTAATTCTTCTCTGCTCCTTCCTCGCAACGAACAAAATCACGATTGAATGATTTTACTTCACGGGTGTCGAGTAAATATTTAAATATATATTAATATATAAATATGTGTTCATGTCGTTCATTTGCGCTGAGTTTGAAATAATTAATATGCTTTTAAAAGAAAGACTCAGAATATAAGCAGGCATCCATACAGGCATCTATATAAATGTTTATTCTTTTAATCAAACTATTGTCTCATTCATTTGTGTCATTTAAGGTTTACTGTATGCTTTGTATTCTCATTGTTAGTTTAAATACTACATTTACTCACTTTTTCATGTTTACACCCAGATTTCACTAAATGTTTGTCATGGACATTTAGTTAAAGTCATGAAATGCATTGGTCAGGATGTGTGTGAACCTTTACTTTGAGTTCAAACGAGCTCCGTAGAAATTAATGTAACTTTATTTGACGGGTTTCTGTGGTTTCATCCGCTTTCTTCACGATGTGTTCAAGTGCACGAGAAGACTGCGGGAAGAATCGGTGCTGCCATCTAGTGGGGAACTATGATCTTTGTTTCTTGTGGGAGTCAAACAGGTGAGGAAGCGGTTTCATTGAATTAGTTTTCATTTAAAAAGATAACAAAACGCACACAGATCATCTTGTTGAGACAGAAAGTCTGATGACATCACTCTGAAGTATGACATCACTCTGAAGTATGACATCACTCTGAAGAATGACATCACTCTGAAGAATGACATCACTCACTCTGAAGAATGACATCACTCACTCTGAAGAATGACATCACTGAAGAATGACATCACTCTGAAGTATGACATCACTCACTCTGAAGTATGACATCACTCTGAAGAATGACATCACTCTGAAGTATGACATCACTCTGAAGAATGACATCACTCACTCTGAAGTATGACATCACTGAAGAATGACATCACTCTGAAGTATGACATCACTCTGAAGTATGACATCACTCACTCTGAAGTATGACATCACTCTGAAGTATGACATCACTCTGAAGAATGACATCACTCACTCTGAAGTATGACATCACTGAAGAATGACATCACTCTGAAGAATGACATCACTCTGAAGTATGACATCACTCTGTATTCAATACCCAATACTATATATTGGGTACATGTACTGTGTACTTTCCACCACTGGGTGGGGACAAATGTCCTCTGTCAATGTCCTCACAAAGATAGACGTAAAGGACACACACACACACACACACACACACACACACACACACACACACACACACACACACACACACACACACACACCTGAGCGCAGGAAGAGTCCAACGATGAAGACGAGGAAGATGAGGAAGAGGACGAGCAGAGCGGGAAGAACACAGATCCCCAAACTCCAACATGGCAGCCGGGCCGACTCCCCACCGCCTCCTGGAACCCGAACATGATACATTTGTATCCATTTGATTCAGTCACATCTTCAATAACTTATATATATATATATATATATATATATATATATATATATATATATATATATATATATATATATATAAGTTAATAAAAAAAAAATCTTCATTTTAATGCTCTTATCAACATGAAAAAGTGGATTGGCTTGCTGTAAACAAGGGTTTACAAAATAAAATTATAAAGTGCACATTTCAGGTAAACAAGGGCTTAAGAGAGAGAGAGAGAGAGAGAGAGAGAGAGAGAGAGAGAGAGAGAGAGAGAGAGAGAGAGAGAGAGAGAGCTGTGAACATAGCATCAGGCTCCTGAAGGTAACTCGTAGGTCCTGTCGTTGGATGCGATGCGTATTCTATCAGCTGGACCCTCGTCCTCCACAACGCTAACAGGCTACACGCAGTAGCACCATTTAGCTATGGCTGCAATAAGTCTGTTCTTGTTGTGGTGTCCATGTGTTTCTGAAGTCATCATTCTTGTCTGCTATGACGAGGGGGCGCAGAGTTAGCATCAGCTGTGTGTTGGCCATCAAGTGGTGTTTCAGACTGGATAGGCTACGATGATAGCTCAGTTCACAATGACTAATGGCACAGACCACTTTGGTCTTGTCAAGGGAACATCTGACAACTTGTTGAAAGTAAACTTTCCATTCATTAGCGTCTTATCATTCATTTTGCCGTATCGCGCTCACCATTCATTCATTTAAACCGTAACGTTAGCCTAGCTTCCAAGCCCAGACGGCGTGCCTATTGTTTTGCTTCCGGTTGAGCTACATCCGGCGTGGCGCTCGCGAGAAAAGAATTGAAAAATTAAAATGCGTTAACGGCGTTAATAAAATTGACGGCGTTAAAATTGGTTTGTGTTAACGCCGTTAATAACGCGCTAATATGACAGCACTATGACAATAAAAAACGATTTTCATTTTTCATGTATATATATATATATATATATATATATATATATATATATATATATATATATACATATATATGTATACACTAATACAAACATATATATATATATATATATATATATATATATACATGAAAAATGAAAATCGTTTTTTATTGTCATAGTAGGGTTCAGTGTATATGTATATATATATATATATATATATATATATATATATATATATATATATATATATATATATATATAGATATATAAACGAATATATATATGAAAAGCCCCTCAGTGCCCCCACACTTCCTGCCAGCCCAGAAACCGCCGTCGTGCTTCGACAGCAGATTATAAGAAACATTCTCACCACTGAAACTTCATCTTTCCACAGAAACGTCAGCATGACTTCTTATTTATTTATTTATTTATTTATTTAGAGGAAGTCTTCAACTTATTAAATGTCAGCAGTTTTATTTGTGAATTAAACAGTTAAAGAGTTTCTTTGTCAGAACGGTTCACTTTAACTGGGTTCCTCTTTACAAACGTTACGGACTGTTAGTTTTGATCTGTGTCTCATATTCTAAAGAGCCCAACTGCATTCTGGGTAAACGTGTAGAAGGAAGCGGCGGACGAATGGAAAGTTTCCCCATTTCATTTTCAATTCTCCATGTTTTGGTGCAGAAACAAGATGAGATTCGTTTCACTGACACCAGCTTAACATATACACACACATATACACACACACATATACACACACATATATATATATATATATATATATATATATATATATATATATATATATAAATATATATATATATATATATATATATATATATACATAAATATATATATATATATACACATAAATATATATATATATATATATAGATATATAAATATATATATATATATAGATATATATACACATAAATATATATACACATAAATATATATATATAAATATATATATATATATATATATATCCATACAGCGGAGACTTTTCATCATTTAAAGGGAAACTCATTCATTAGGTTCACAGTGATGTTTGATTGACAGACGTCATATCGTAACTGTTGCTTCATTTAAAGGGCCAGTGTGCCGCACAAATAGAATATATTGTTAATAAGTACGTTTTTATTAGCATTTAATGACCTGAAACTAATAATTGTTGCATTTATCTCAGAATGAGCCCTTCGTGTCTACACATGGAGGCGGGGTCCGCCATGTTTCTACAGGAGCCCAGAACGGACAAACCAAACAAGAAACCTTCACTTTTTTATGTCAGCTGAAGGCCACCGTAGTTTTTAGCCGTACAGGGAGCAATACTGCAGCCGCGCCACTAGATGGCACCGAACCCTGCACACTGTCCCTTTAAAACCATCTCTTTTTTTAACCGCGTGACATTTGTTTCACACGTTCACGTAAAAACACATTCCTTTAACCGTCAGAAAGACACGACTTTAAAAGACATTTAAACTCTTTCCACTGTTTTCAAGTGCAACGTTTCATCTGGAAAGTCTCTACATCAAACTAAACACAGCCCTACACCTTGAATGAGGAAAGTAGCACTTCAGTAGCACTTAAATGTTACTTACTGATAGCACTTTGTAGTTTCACTTTATTGAAGACATTGTACTTTCTTGATTCTTTGGTTGAATTATTGCAAGTCGCTTTGGATAAACGGATCAGCTAAATGAAATGTAATGGAACCAACCATATAAAATACGTTATTAATGTATTCATGTTCCTGCCGGTTTTAACCTCAGTCACAAACATCGCTGAAATATAAGTCCTGCTCACCGTCGACCACCAGACGAGTTTCCCCGCCGACGCAGACGGCCTCCTGGCAGTGGCAGCTGCAGAAGTACAGGCCGGCGTCCGGCTCCTGCACCTGCTGCACCCCCAGGTGCAGCTGCTGCCCCCCCAGGTGCAGCTGCTGGGCCCCCAGGTGCTGCTGGCCCTCCAAGTCGCCCCCCTCCAGGTCGCCCCGGCTGGAGACCCTGGTCGGGTCGGCGTGGTGGAAGTTGACGACGGCTCCTCCTCCCAGCTTGGACGACGCCACCGTCAGCAGAGGAAGCAGCCGGTCGGAGCGCAGGAGGAACCAGGTGACCCCGGAGCCGGAGGTCAGGTTACAGGTGAGCGAGGCGTTGTGACCCGCCGGGACCACCAGGGTGGGGGCCGGGCGGGGGACGGCCGAGGACGAGGAAGAAGAAGAGGACAGGTGAGGTACTGCCACACCTGAGGGGAGCCGACAGGAGAGGGGAGGAGGACAAGAAGAAGAAGAAGAAGAAGAAGAAGAAGAAGAAGAAGAAGAAGAAGAAGAAGAAGAAGAAGAAGAAGAAGAAGAAGAAGGAGAAGAAGAAGAAGAAGAAGATGATTATGTTTCTGGTACCCTAAAACAGGTTTATTGTAGCAGCGTCTCCTCCTCTTCCTCTCTTCCTCCTCTTCTTTTTTCTCCTCCTCCTCCTCCTCTTCCTCCTCCTCTTCCTCTTCCTTCTCCTCCTTCTCTTCCTCCTCCTCTTTAAATTCAGTTTTTCTTCTTGTGAAATATTTAATTTCTTTTTTATTAAATTGTTTACATATTCAATAAAATAAATGAACTAAACACGATCACAAACCTAACGAGACATTTTTATGATTTTTGGGGTTTTCTGTATTTCAGTCAAAAGTTGCATTAAAACCCCAGTGAACTCTGGGTAATCTGCATCCACCAGGCGGTCCCCTCGGAGGCTCTCGGACCTGCGTGCTTTCTTTCAGTTTAGTTTTGGCATCACGGTGACGTCACACATTAAATAAACAAACAGCCCATAATAAACAACAACAACAAGCTCCATAAATCAGCAAAGAAATATCAAACAAACAACTTACAAATAAAAGAGAGGATCCACGAGACAGCTGCCATCACGAGGGCTGCAGGAGGAGTGAGAGAGAGGAGGAGGAGGAGAGGAGGAAGAGTGATGAAGAGGCTGAGAGACCCCCAGCATTATGTGAGCACGTGACGGAAGGATGGAGGTTTCAGTCTCCGTTTCAGAGGCAGAGAGGCTGCAGGTTGTTAGGTTTCGTTTCTGCAGACTGGCTCGCTTTATGGAACCAGGGATGGCCTTCAAAATAAAAGCGCAACAGCTCCTAGTGGTGGAGTTTCTCTTTAAAATAAAAAAAGGCAACAGAATACGTACACATCTGTTTGCATGTGTTATTGCCCTCAATCACTGAATTAAAACGATTTTTCTGTAAATGTTTCACAGATTGATTAATCAGTCCAGTGATGTTTGAGAATAATTATTATAATATTTATATTATATTATAAAACAACAGACATAAATAAACACAGTCGACAAACAAATTACACAACATATAAAACTGAATTTAAGTAATTACCCTGTTGCCAGTGAGTTTAAAAGTCACAGTAAAAGCTCTTTCATTTTTTTATTTTTGAAGGCTTATATGCTAATTAAGATATTATATTATGTGTTTTTGTACTTTATAAGAAAAAGAGGTTCCAAAAAATATTAAAAACCAACAAAAATAAAAACACATTTAAAAAAACCTTGATGTATAGTGTAAGTAAAATAACATAAACGCAATACAAATCTCTACTTCTAAGTTTCTGATAATAATAATTATATAAAAATGCTTTTATTTTCTCAGATCAGACCGGAAGTGGCGCTCTTGATAAATAGGCTCTCCCTCTGGGTGTCACACAGCAGATTCAGAAGCTTCTTCAGGAGAGACGGAGCTGAGCTCAGCCGATGACGTCATGAAGCCCGTCAACAAGCCGCTGTGGTGAGACACGCGACACGCGACACTTTATTTTGAAATGTAAACGCTCCTCTGCAGCTTTCATAACTTTCCTAAGTTTCTGTGTTTGTTGCGTTGTTGTTTGTCATAATGTTCATGCAGAATGATGTGAAGGATTGAACACGTGCACGGTAATAACATCGGCTTGGTTTGCAGAGAGGCGCGCGCACGAGGCGCGTGAGCGCGCTGCGCGTTTCGTTTGGAAGGAAACGAAACTTATGAGAAGAGTGAAACTCTGCAGGAGAGGACGTTTAAATAATAATAATAATAATAATAAATACACTAAATGGTTTCTTTACTTCAACTATATGAATATGCTTTAAAAATAATAAAATAAATATATAAGGCTTTGTCTTTACTCACTGTCTCATGGTTTCTAATAACAGAATAATAACAACAAATATTAATAAATATACTGAATAGTTTCTTTAGTTTAACTATATAAATATATACTAAATGAATTAATACAAATAAATAATTAAATAAATAAGGATTCTCACTACTCATTGTCTCATGGTTTTAATAACAATAGAATAATAACAACAAATATTAATATATTAGTTTATTTAGTTCAACTATATAAACACATATAACAAAATTAAAAGTAAATAAATGAATACAAATAAATAATTAAATAAATAAGGTTGTCTCTTTCAAATAACAAAAGAAGAATATGAACAAATAACAATAAAAAACTAAATAGTTTCTTTGGTTTAACTATATAATATATACTAAATTAATTTATACAAATAAATAAATAAGGATGTATCACTCCTCATTGTCTATATAACATATAAATATTAAAAATATCTAATATATATAAAAAAATATAAATCAATGAATACAAATAAATAAATAAAAAAGGTTTTCTCAGTGTCACGGTCTCATGGTTTCAATAACAACAGAATAACAGGAACAAATAACAATAAATAAACTAAATGGTTTCTTTCCTTTGAGTGAATACACATATACATATATATATATATATATATATATATATATATATAAATATAAATATATATTTGCAGAATGAGCCTCTGAAACAGGATCTTTTGATCCTCGCTGTTACATTTATGTAAACATAGTTTTCTGTCTTTAACAAACCCACCATGTAAACAGTTTAAAACATGTTTAATAACAGTTATGATATGGAGGTGATGAAGAAATGAAAAGCGAACTGAATAAGATTTACATCTCAGTTTCCCTCTGTCGTCTCTGAAGGTCACGATAAGAAGAGGAGATTTGTTTCCTGTGGTCCGCTCCGTGTCCTTTAAACATGTTTACTGTGTTTGTGTTTCAGGGTTCTCACGTTTCTACACAGTCTCCTGGTCGGCAGTTTAGTTGGTGAGTTTCATCCTTAGAGATTAAAGATGAAAGATTAAACCCTGATGCTCTTAATCTAAACTCATTGTGATGAATCTCCTCCTCGCCGGTCGCTGGAGAGGACAGAAGAAAAGCATAATAAATTACCTTTTTTCAGAGAATAATTCTAGATTGAAACTTTGTTTACATGCAAACTTTTATTCACAATATTCAGAGTTTGATACGCGTCGTGAAAACAGACTCTTATTCTGAAAGAAGCAAGCATTTCTGGTTGGATAAGAAAAACACCAACTCTTAAACATCATTTTTTATTATTTGAATATTTAACTAAAATCCTCTTCTATGTTCTATGGAAAACATTCAACATGAATTAAATTATGAATATTAAAAGTTTTCAGAATCCTTAAACAGGAGAGCAGATTCTGAAAACTTTTATTATTAATAATTGTATTTATTTTTAATGTTTTCCATAAAAGGACGTGAATATTGTGTCGATTAAATTGCAGCACGCTCGTTCTCATTCGTTTGTATTTTTATGGCGCAAAAAAAAAAAAGAACCGGCGGGAGAACCTGAAGTGGAGCGAGCCGCGGAAAAGAGAACCGGCAGCAAGAAAAAAGTACCCGGCCCACGAGAACTGGTAACGTACGAAACTTACGTTAAAGTCAACTTATGTTAAAGTCAACTTACGTTAAAGTCAACTTACGTTAAAGTCAACTTACGTTAAAGTCAACTTATGTTAAAGTCAACTTATGTTAAAGTGAACTTACGTTAAAGTCAACTTACGTTAAAGTCAACTTATGTTAAAGTCAACTTATGTTAAAGTGAACTTACGTTAAAGTCAACTTACGTTAAAGTCAACTTACGTTAAAGTCAACTTACGTTAAAGTCAACTTACGTTAAAGTCAACTTACGTTAAAGTCAACTTATGTTAAAGTCAACTTATGTTAAAGTCAACTTACGTTAAAGTCAACTTACGTTAAAGTCAACTTACGTTAAAGTCAATTTACGTTAAAGTCAACTTACGTTAAAGTCAACTTATGTTAAAGTCAACTTACGTTAAAGTCAACTTACGTTAAAGTCAACTTACGTTAAAGTGAACTTACATTAAAGTGAACTTACGTTAAAGTCAACTTACGTTAAAGTGAACTTACATTAAAGTCAACTTACGTTAAAGTCAACTTATGTTAAAGTCAACTTATATTAAAGTCAACTTATGTTAAAGTCAACTTACGTTAAAGTCAACTTACGTTAAAGTCAACTTACGTTAAAGTCAACTTACGTTAAAGTCAACTTACATTAAAGTCAACTTACGTTAAAGTCAACTTATGTTAAAGTCAACTTACGTTAAAGTCAACTTACGTAAAGTCAACTTATGTTAAAGTCAACTTACGTAAAGTCAACTTATGTTAAAGTCAACTTACGTTAAAGTGAACTTACGTTAAAGTCAACTTACGTAAAGTCAACTTATGTTAAAGTCAACTTACGTTAAAGTCAACTTACGTTAAAGTCAACTTACGTTAAAGTCAACTTACGTAAAGTCAACTTATGTTAAAGTCAACTTATGTTAAAGTCAACTTACGTTAAAGTCAACTTATGTTAAAGTCAACTTATGTAACCTACGTTAATACCTACGTTACAATCTACGTTAATACCTACGTTAAAATCTACGTTAATACCTACGTTACAATCTACGTTAATACCTACTTTAAAACTTACGTTAAAACATACGTTACAACCTACGTTGAAACCTACGTTAATACCTACGTTAATACCTACGTTAAAACCTACGTTAAAACCTATGATAATACCTACGTTAAAACCTACGTTAATACCTACGTTAAAACCTACGTTAAAACCTACGTTAAAACCTACGTTAAAACCTACGTTAATACCTACGTTAAAACCTACGTTAATACCTACGATAATACCTACGTTAATACCTACGATAAAACCTACGTTAAAACCTCGAAACTACTTCACAGACTTACTTAACTTACTTAACTTAACAACAATCTTCCCTCAGGTTTTTCCCCTTGAAAACATAACTTTATTTTGAAAGGCCTGCCGTTGTCCCCCCCCTTCTCCTCCCCTCCAGAGCCCGCCTCCCCGGCCTCCTACCTGTCCGTCAGCTCCCGGGTGGGCAGCCGGGCCGTGCTGCCCTGCAGCTGGAAGCAGCGGCTGGGCTCGGCGCCGCCCGCCTGCCACGTCCAGTGGGCCACGCCGGACCACACGGTGTTCGAGCTGCGCGGCGACGCCCGCTGGGCGGCGGAGGCGTTCCGGGGCCGGCTGGAGGTCCCGGGGGACGGGCTGGGGGCCGGGGACTGCTCCCTGGTCATCAGGGACGTCCAGATCGGAGACGCCGGCCGCTACGAGAGCTTCATGCTGCTGGACGGCCTGAGGGCCAGGACCCGGGTCTTCATCCAGAGCGTCCGGCTGTCGGTGTTCGGTCAGTCGGTCTTGATTCTATTGTCTTCATTCTATTGTCTTGATTCTATTGTCTTCATTCTATTGTTCTCTCCTATTGGTCTCTATTCTATTGTCTCCTATTGGTCTCTAATCTATTGTCTCCTAGTGGTCTTCATTCTATGGGTCTTGATTCTATTGTCTTCATTCTATTGTTCTCTCCTATTGTTCTTTATTCTATTGTCTCCTATTGGTCTCTATTCTATTGTTCTTCATTCTATGGTTCTTTATTCTATTGTTCTTCATTCTATTGTTCTTTATTCTATTGTTGTTCATTCTATTGTTCTCTCCTATTGGTCTTTATTCTATTGTTGTTCATTCTATTGTTCTTTATTCTATTGTTCTTCATTCTATTGTTCTTTATTCTATTGTTCTCTCCTATTGGTCTTTATTCTATTGTCTCCTAGTGGTCTTCATTCTATTGGTCTTTATTCTATTGTTCTTCATTTCATCTACTTTCATCACTTCTGTCCTTCTCTTTCTTTATTCTATTGTTCTTTTACTGTATTTTTTTCTTCTCATCTTGATTCGTCTCATTTTTCATCTTCTCATGTCGTCGTTTCTCATAATTAATTATCTCTCTTTCTTCTCTCATGTTTCCATCTCAACTCTCATTTTTCTATCTCATCTCGTGTCCTTTTTCTTATATTATATTAGTATATTTTAATCTTATCTCATGTTCTTTCCTCTGTTCTTTTTCTCATTAAATTAATGAACTTTAATGCTAAATAATGCCGGTCGTTATGAATGAAGACGACAGATTGTCATGTTGGATTCTCTCTCGCTCTACTTTCATCAAAGCTGACGTCTTTTTCCTCGTTATTTATTTCTCCCTCTCAGACCACAAGGCCGTCAGGTCTCGAGGTCCCGGTGAGGACTTGGTCCTGGATCTCTACACCCGGCACTCCGTGAGAGTCGTCTTCCAGGACAGGTGAGCTGCTCCGGGTCACCGACGCGGAGGACGTGACCTCATGAGTCACCGGGGGAGAAAAGCATGAATGACGCCAGGAATATATGAAACGTCCAGATATCGTTGCACAAACTTCACCTTTTTAATTCCTCCTGATGTTCCGTGCCCGTCCCCCAGGAACAGCTCGGCGTGGGCGGTGCTGTGGGCGAGGGAGGACGGGGACAGCGAGCGGCTGGTGAAGCACCCGCTGGACGAGCGGCTGACCATGAAGACGCTGTCGCGCTCGGACGAGGGAACGTACAAAGTCCTGGACGAGCACGGCCTCGCCGTCAGCACCGTGCAGCTCTCCGTGGAAGGTGAGGGCGGGGCTTCTGGTGAGGGCGGGGCTTCTGGTGAGGGCGGGGCTTCAGAGGGTTTCTCTTTTAGCAAGAAAAATAAATACAAAAACGCTCTAAATATTCTGATTCCAGCTGCTCTTGTTTCACGTCTTTGCGGATCGATAATCTTTGGGTGTTTTGGGGATTGTTGGAGCGTTTAAGCTGCAAATTCTAGTTATTAAAATCCAGATTTAAAGTTTGAGTTTCTCTTCTCGTGTTTCTTCTCATCGTCTTTTTAAATGAGCGAGTTCTTTTCCCACGAAACCAAACGTCCCGACTTGAGCCTCATCGTCTCTGCTTCTGTTTCCAAAACGTGAACTCGCCTGTCGTTGCAAACCATGCTGCACCCCACCTGCTGCACCCCACCCACCTGCTGTTCTCTCCATTCCACCTGCTGCACCCCACACACCTCCTGTCCTGCACCTCACCCACCTCCTACACCCCACCCACCTGATGCACCCCACCCACCTGCTGTTCTCTCCATTCCACCTGCTGCACCCCACACACCTCCTGTCCTGCACCTCACCCACCTCCTACACCCCACCCACCTGCTGCACCCCACCCACCTGCTGTTCTCTCCATTCCACCTGCTGCACCCCACACACCTCCTGTCCTGCACCTCACCCACCTCCTACACCCCACCCACCTGATGCACCCCACCCACCTGCTGCACCCCACCTACCTTCTGCACCCCACCATCTGCTCCCTCCATTCCACCTGCTGCACCCCACCCACCTGCTGCACCCCACCCACCTGCTGCACCCCACCTGCTGCTCCCTCCATTCCAGCTGCTGCACCCCACCCACCTGCTGCACCCCACCCACCTCCTGTCCTGCACTGTCCTAAACTGAATTCTCCATCGAGGTCAGCAAGAACATTTTAGACTTCTCTGAACCGGTTTCTGTTGAAAGTTTTTATTTATTTATTTTGTAATATTGACTTCATGAGTTCATCATAACTGAAGGAACCGTTTCCTGTTCCACAGAAAACTCCACGTCTCTCAGAGTCCAGCAGCTTCTGGAGGATCGAGCTCCGACAGGTGAGAGAGAGAAGCGTCCTCCGTGTGCGGCACGTTTTGAATAAATTATAATAATATAAATCGTGACCTTGAATGACCTTCTGTCTCCTCTAGATGGCGTCACCACAAGCGGCTGCTCGGCACGCCTCGTCTTCACCCTGCTCGTCACGAGTTTACAAATCACTCGTCTCTGAGGAGAATTATCTGCTGAATAATGTGTATGTGTGTATATATATATATATATATATATATATATATATATATATATATATATATATATATATATATATATATATACACACATATATATAAGAACAACCACATACACTATACCAGTAAATGAAAAGTTTTCGTGGTGTTTCTAGTGAGTCGAGTGTAACTTAAGTCCAGCGTGACGGCTCTGAGTGAGACGCGTGATAGAAGTGATGAAGAGTTGTTGTTGTGTTGTTATTGTTGTTGTGTTGTTATTGTGATATTCCGGCGTCTACAAAGTCCAAATGAACTGATGCAAACAAAATGAGTTTTAAATGAATAATTCTACATTTATCAGTGAGGATGAGACCGTCGCTCACACACCCGTCCTGGTGGATATGAAGGCGGAGCCGTTAGCATTAGCTTAGCACAAAGACTGGAAGCAGAGGGAAACTGCTAGCCTGCTCTGCTAAAAACAAGCTAACATTCAGGAATATTTCACCTCATGAAGAACTAGAAACACAGAATGAAGTCAAAGGAACGACGACGTGTTCATGAACGGCATGCTGGGAAATAGTGTGTGTGTGTGTGTACGTACGTACGTACACGCACGTACGTACGTGCGTGTGTGTGTGTGTGTGTATGTGTGCGTATGTGTGTGTGTGAGTATGTGAGTGAGTACGTGTGTACGTATCTGTGAGTACATATACACACACACATATGTACGTACACACACACTATATATATATATATATATATATATATATATATATATAAAATCAGAGTATTTTATGATATTTTATCCGACTACACACATTTCTTGTCTTCTTTCATTTCAACACAAATCTATTTGATGATTTTGGTGAAAGGTTTTGTAAAATAAAGGTTTTTCATTCTTCTGGTGGGAATTGTTTGTTGTTGTGAAATATTTTAAAATAAAATATTGATATAATATAAGATGTATTTGTGTGTCAACTACAACTGCAATCTAATAAAATATGAAAATAAACACAAGCAGACGTCACGTTTCATCATTCATTGATAAACGTCTCATGTTGATCACAAATCAAAAGAAACGAGCGAAGGCACAACGACAACGTCGGGATTCACGTTTCACAACAAAGTGACGCCTCACGGTAAAACAAAATCATAATAAATAAAAACTACAGTAAACATGAAACAATATATTTGTACGTCCAGTGGAGCGGAGAGAGAGAGACAGGAAGTCAGACCATATAGAGCGACGGACAGGAAGTCAGACCGTATAGAGCGACGGACAGGAAGTCAGACCGTATAGAGCGACGGACAGGAAGTCAGACCGTATAGAGAGACGGACAGGAAGTCAGACCGTATAGAGCGACGGACAGGAAGTCAGACCGTATAGAGCGACGGACAGGAAGTCAGACCGTATAGAGAGACGGACAGGAAGTCAGACCGTATAGAGCGACGGACAGGAAGTCAGACCGTATAGAGAGACGGACAGGAAGTCAGACCGTATAGAGAGACGGACAGGAAGTCAGACCGTATAGAGAGACGGACAGGAAGTCAGACCGTATTGAGAGACGGACAGGAAGTCAGACCGTATTGAGAGACGGACAGGAAGTCAGACCGTATAGAGAGACGGACAGGAAGTCAGACCGTATAGAGCGACGGACAGGAAGTCAGACCGTATAGAGAGACTGACAGGAAGTCAGACCGTATAGAGAGACGGACAGGAAGTCAGACCGTATAGAGAGACGGACAGGAAGTCAGACCGTATAGAGCGACGGACAGGAAGTCAGACCGTATTGAGAGACGGACAGGAAGTCAGATCAACTTAATGTTGTTGGTCTTTATTTATTTTTTAAGACAAAAGGAAACAATCAGCAGCTTCGTCCTTTAAAGTTCAAGTAAACTGAAAGAGCTTCTCTCTCTAGTGCGGCGCTACAGATGATTTATTAATGCACATTAAATAAAAACTAAGTGTTTCACGGTGAAAGTCCAACTTCTCGTTTCCTGTTCGGTGTTTTGATTCCTTTTAAATTCTCGTGTCGTCGTCGTTTTCCTCGGTCCGCCATCTTGGTGATGTTTAGTTCATGCTGAGGCTTTAAATGCTCTAAAGTCAAACTCTGATTATTTAATAAAATATGTGTTTTCTTTATATCATTAATACAGTTATCTTGTTGTTTTTAGTCGGAAAGTGAAATAAAGAACAAACATTCAGTGACTCCATGCAGACGCTTAGACAACTTAATGTTTCTGGTTGTTTTCCAGGTGTTTTCCAGGTGTTTTCCAGGTGTTTCTGGTTGTTTCCAGGTGTTTTCCAGGTGTTTTCCAGGTGTTCCCGGCTAGAAGTTGGGCTTGTGCTTCTTCACCTCCACCATCAGGTGGTGCAGGTTGATGAGCTCTGAGCGGACGGCCAGGCTGCGGAACGTGGGCTGGTTGAGGATCTTGTGGAAGCCGTGGTAGTACTGGATGAGCTGGGTCAGGGCGCCCTGC
This sequence comes from Myoxocephalus aenaeus, assembly GCA_038501785.1. NCBI lineage: Eukaryota > Metazoa > Chordata > Actinopteri > Perciformes > Cottidae > Myoxocephalus > Myoxocephalus aenaeus. The sequence goes on from JBAMJR010000600.1 coordinate 92,279, forward strand.
GGCACAAACAGGAAGTAGAGTCACTTCCTGTCTGTCAATATGGAACCAATAACATCTCAAAGCTGGGAGGGACCACAACACTCAGGATTCTACCAATTAAACCCAATTCATCTAAATAATTAGTTGACATTTCACTAAAGTCTGAAAATACGTTCATGGTAAATTCCCTGGAGACTGGAACAGCTGTTGTTGTTGTTGTTGTTGTTGTTGTGGTGGCAGAGCGGCTCACCTGGATGATGCTGGTTCCGTTCTTGAAGTTGGTGAAAGACCTCATGACGTCCTGACTCATCGCCTCCACCGACTGCTTCCACGAGCTGGAGAAGCCCCGAACCAGCTGAGTGATGCGGGCTGCACACACACACACACACACACACACACACACACACACACACACACACACACACACACACACACACACACACACACACACACACACACACACACACACACACACACACACACACACACACACACACACACCACACACACACACAGGAGAGGAAACCCAGAGACTTGTGGTGAGACGTCACTAACAGGAAGTGGGAAGCTTTCGAGAAACGAAACCGAAGAATTAACGTTCGTTGGTCTGTAAAACAAAACTGAGAATCCAGGAAGTCGTGTTCTTTAAGTCTCACTCTTTGAGTTCTATTAGTTAGAACGTCTCACTCTTTGAGTTCTATTACAGGGTACCCCCAGGATTTTTCATCTCAAATTTAAGACTTTTTAAGACCTTTTCAAGACCACTTTAAATGAAATTTAAGACCAACATCGCACCTTTCCTGATATGTGTATGAATGAAAAAAATAGGAAATCAATCAATCAAATAACTTTAATCATAAGACAGAACCATTTAAAACAATAACTGTGAGGGGTGTGTGTGTGTGTGTGTGTGTGTCTGCACCTGTGTGCATTCAGTTCATTAAAATGTACTCTAACATTTTGGTCTACGTGTCTTATTTTATTGTTATATAATAATGAACAATATTTTCTTATCATATATTATTATATATAAAATGTTATCTTATTTGGCATTTGTTGGACTGCTTGTGTTACCAAACAATGGGATCTTGATCGGCTTAATTTAGTAAGTAAAGTATTGTTTTTGTGTCATGATGAATATATTCAACTCGATTCTGGGGCGTCATTCTGAGACTTCGCTGAGTCGGCAACCGGACCCTGGCGACGTGTTTTCTGTAGCCGGCTTCAGGCCAGTGCCGGCCCCAGGTTAGTTTACATTACGGCCGAGTGACGGCAGCGGCGGCCGCCGGAATCGGGCCGGTGTATTCGGTCCGATTCTGGGGCGTCATTCATGCCGAGTCTCAGCAGAATCGGCAACGGGACCCGGGCCGGACATGTTTCTTCCGGCGTGTCTAGCTTAAGCCGGATCCGGACAAGGTCATTTTGGCTACCTGGGGAAGAACCCTTTAATTTACAGAGAAGAAACATCTTTAGCTGGAGGACTGTGGACTCTGTAACACTACTGGCACGTGCATCTGACCCTGCTGGTGAGACACGCCATGGAAACAGGAAAGCAGGTTTGCATAGCTCCATGCTAACCTGCGAGCGCGCTAGTTAGTGGGGAGGGGGGGTGGCGCGCGATCAGCTGTTAAACTCTACAGGTCTCAGCAGTTCAGAGCCATATACAGGTTGCCTGATATTTTGGATGCGACGTTTGGGTGTACTAAGATTCGTTGTAACAACGAACAATAAACAAATGTTGTGGCGCCGTATCAAATAAGGAAGGGGGTAAAAATTAAGACTTGATGAACGAAATTTAAGACCTGTTGACAAAATGTAATACCTTTTTAAGGCCTTAAATTATGAATACTAAATTTAAGACTTTTTCCTAAGTTTTTAAGACCTCGCGGGTACCCTGTATTAGTTAAAGTCTCACTCTCTGTGTATTATTAGTTAGAAAGTCTCACTCTCTGTGTCCTATTGGTTAGAACGTCTCACTCTTTGGGTCCTATTGGTTAGAACGTCTCACTCTTTGGGTCCTATTGGTTAAACAGTCAAGAACCCACAAGATTGGTCAAATTGTTCTAAAAGCCTCCTGGTTCAAATATGAGGTTGAATTGTGTTAAAAGGAGAAATCACCAAATAAAAGTCTAACATGAGATCCATCGTCAAACAGGAAGTCGCGTTCGTCAAACAGGAAGTCGCGTTCGTCAAACAGGAAGTCGCGTGTGTCTTCTCACCTTCGTCGTTCTTCAGCCGGTCCAGCTGACCTTTCTCCATCAAAGCCTCGGCCTCCTTCACGAAGGAAATCATCCCTCCAAACGGAGGAGACAGAATCTCCTCTATGAACTCCTGGAGGAGGAGGAGGATGAAAAGGGGAAGGAGGAAGAGGAGGAGGATGAAGAGGAGGAGGAGGAGGAAGAAAAGGGGAAGGAGGAGGAGGAAGAAAAAGGGGAGAATTTTTAGATCTTCGTTGTTTTTAACTCTATATTTGTATTCTGTATTCATCGGTCAACTACAACTCCCATGATGCCGCGCTGCTCCACCAGACTACAGCTGTTCCCTCAGCAGCAGAAAAGGTAGAACTCTGCTTCTAAACGAGCTCTAAAAGCTTTTAATGTAGCGGCAGGTGTTTCAAAATAAAAGCTTGGAGCACAAAGCGCACTGGGGGCTTCATATTACCCACAATGCCTCTGTGACGTTTACCTGCGTGCGCGCCAGGAGCAGCTGCTGGAAGCCCTCCACCTCTTTGCTGTCGTCCGCCGCCCTCTCCTGGACAAACAGAGGAACAACAGGTGATTTAGAGGGGAGGAAGGGGGCGGGGCATGTGATGTCACAGCAGAAGGGGGCGGGGCATGCGACGTCACAGTATAAGGGGGCGGGGCCTGTGACGCACCATGAGGACGCTGAGCATCATGTCATAGTTGTTCATGAGGAAGATCAGCTGGTCTCTGCGGGAGGGAAACTCAGCGGCCATCTTGAGCACGAAGTTCTCCACCTCCACCTGGAGACACAAAGGGGCGTGGCTTAACCTTCAGTACATAATGATACATAAATAATAAAATTAAAAATAATAATAATAAATATATATAATACATAATTAATGATGTATAAATAATGATACATAAATAAATAAAATAAACCATAATAATAAAAAATTATGATAATAAATACTAATAATCATAATAATACATAAATAATGATGCATACATAATAATACAAAAATGTATCATAATCAATAATGATAATAAAAAATACGAGGCATAATAAATAATAATAATAAAATATTTTAAAATAATTATAAAAGGAAATTTACTGCAAACTAGAGACATTTTGTGTTTTTATTCTTGTCTCTTCGTCTCAAGGAGGGAGGAGCCCAGAGTGTGTGTGTGTGTGTGTGTGTGTGTGTGTGTGTGTGTGTGTGTGTGTGTGTGTGTGTGTGTGTACCAGCAGCTGTCCCAGCAGAGTGTTGGTCCTCTCGTTGGGAAACGTCTGGTTGATGCTGACGATGGCCGACGAGAACTCAGCGTAGCGACGCGTGATCTAAAAGAAACACACACACTGAAGCACGCTGTGTGTGTGTGTGTGTGTGTGTGTGTGTGTGTGTGTGTGTGTGTGTGTGTGTGTGTGTGTGTGTGTGTGTGTGTGTGTGTGTGGTTCCTACGTAGTGGGGTCTGGTGTCCAGGACTCCGAGTCTCTGGGGGTCCGTGTTCCGGATGCTGTGGATGTTCATCTCCAGGATGAGCTCAAACCTCGGCCACAGCAGCTCCAGCACCGCCTCCCAGTACCTGAACAGGTGAGGAAGACACGCCCACACGTGAGGAAGACACGCCCACACGTGAGGAAGACACGCCCACACGTGAGGAAGACACGCCCACACGTGAGGAAGACACGCCCACACGTGAGGAAGACACGCCCACATCTTCGTCAGCAGAGAACAGTTACCACCAGCTGGTCTTTACTGGTTCTTACTTTTGTTAAATTATATTAAATCAATATGTATTTAATTACATAATATTTCACTTTTATTATATTAAATAAAAATATATTAAATTACATTACATTTGTATCATATTAATATAAAATATATATTAAATGTCCTTTTTATTGTATTCAATTACATAATATGTCATTTATCAAAATTTCATTACATTAAAAATTATTATATAAAATGATATTTCATTTTTTATTATATTAGATATTTTGAGTCAGAAACTTAAAAAAAATTTTTTTACTGGGTTCTTACTTTTATTATTAAAAACAATTATATTAAAATATATTAAATTACATTTGTATCATATTAATATAAAATATATTAAATGTCCTTTTTATTGTATTAAATTACAATATATTTCATAGCAATTACGTTATATTAAATTGTATTACATTACATGATATTCAATTTATCACATTGTATTAAATTAAACATTATTATATTAAATTATATTTCATTTTTATTATATTAGATATTTTGAGTCACAGAAACATAACACATTTTTTTCTTACTGTTATTATATTAAAATATATTAAATGTGTGAATAGCTCACTGACTTGTCCAGAGCCGGGATCGTCCTCTTCAGGCTGATGGCTCTGAAGCGAAGAACGATGTGAATGCAGAGAAACACGGCGATGCTGTCGAAGCAGTCAGACACGTAGGAGGACAAGCTCTTCTGGAGGAGGAGAGGAGAACATGAGGAGGAGGAGGAGGAGGACAAGCTCTTCTGGAGGAGGAGAGGAGAACATGAGGAGGAGGAGGAGGAGGAGGAGGAGGAGAGGAGAACATGAGGAGGAGGAGGAGGAGGAGGAGAGGAGAACATGAGGAGGAGGAGGACATGAGGAGGAGGACAAGCTCTTCTGGAGGAGGAGAGGAGAACATGAGGAGGAGGAGGAGGAGGAGGAGGACAAGCTCTTCTGGAGGAGGAGAGGAGAACATGAGGAGGAGGAGGAGGAGGAGAGGAGAACATGAGGAGGAGGAGGACAAGCTCTTCTGGAGGAGGAGAGGAGAACATGAGGAGGAGGAGGAGGAGGAGGAGGAGGAGAGGAGAACATGAGGAGGAGGAGGAGGAGGAGGAGGACATGAGGAGGAGGACAAGCTCTTCTGGAGGAGGAGAGGAGAACATGAGGAGGAGGAGGAGGAGGAGAGGAGAACATGAGGAGGAGGAGGACAAGCTCTTCTGGAGGAGGAGAGGAGAACATGAGGAGGAGGAGGACAAGCTCTTCTGGAGGAGGAGAGGAGAACATGAGGAGGAGGAGGAGGAGGAGGAGAGGAGAACATGAGGAGGAGGAGGAGGAGGACATGAGGAGGAGGACAAGCTCTTCTGGAGGAGGAGAGGAGAACATGAGGAGGAGGAGGAGGAGGAGGAGAGGAGAACATGAGGAGGAGGAGGAGGAGGAGGAGGACAAGCTCTTCTGGAGGAGGAGAGGAGAACATGAGGAGGAGGAGGAGGAGGAGGAGAGGAGGAGAACATGAGGAGGAGGAGGAGGAGGACATGAGGAGGAGGAGGAGGAGGAGGACAAGCTCTTCTGGAGGAGGAGAGGAGAACATGAGGAGGAGGAGGAGAGGAGAACATGAGGAGGAGGAGGAGGAGGAGGAGGACAAGCTCTTCTGGAGGAGGAGAGGAGAACATGAGGAGGAGGAGGAGGAGGAGGAGAGGAGAACATGAGGAGGAGGAGGAGGAGGACATGAGGAGGAGGAGGAGGAGGACAAGCTCTTCTGGAGGAGGAGAGGAGAACATGAGGAGGAGGAGGAGGAGGAGGAGAACGAGGAGAACGAGGAGGAGAGGAGAACATGAGGAGGAGGAGGAGGACATGAGGAGGAGGACAAGCTCTTCTGGAGGAGGAGAGGAGAACATGAGGAGGAGGAGGAGGAGAACGAGGAGGAGGAGAACGAGGAGGAGAACATGAGGAGGAGGAGGAGGAGGAGGAGGAGAACATGAGGAGGAGGAGGAGGAGGAGAACATGAGGAGGAGGAGGAGGAGGAGGAGAACATGAGGAGGAGGAGGAGGAACAGTAAGAAGAACAAGAAGAGGAGGAGCAGCAGGAGGAGCAGGAAGAGGAAGAGGAGGAGCAGCAGCAAGAGGAGGAAGAGGAGGAGGAGGAAGAGGAGCAGCGTACCAGGAACAGGCTCAGCGTCTTCCCCATGATGCTGTTGAAGAGGTCGAGGGCGGAGTTTCCGTTCACCATGAAGAAGTCCGACAGGAAGAGGAACTCCCGGCAACCGTTGTCTAGCAACGCGTAGTGCTGGCTGCGGAACAGCGTCTCGTAGGGATACTGAGAGAGGACACGGTGAGAGGGTCAGGAAGTAGTTCCTACGCGTAGGGATACTGAGAGAGGACACGGTGAGAGGGTCAGGAAGTAGTTCCTACATGTAGGGATACTGAGAGAGGACACGGTGAGAGGGTCAGGAAGTAGTTCCTACATGTAGGGATACTGAGAGAGGACACGGTGAGAGGGTCAGAAAGTAGTTCCTACATGTAGGGATACTGAGAGAGGACACGGTGAGAGGGTCAGGAAGTAGTTCCTACATGTAGGGATACTGAGAGAGGACACGGTGAGAGGGTCAGGAAGTAGTTCCTACATGTAGGGATACTGAGAGAGGACACGGTGAGAGGGTCAGAAAGTAGTTCCTACATGTAGGGATACTGAGAGAGGACACGGTGAGAGGGTCAGGAAGTAGTTCCTACATGTAGGGATACTGAGAGAGGACACGGTGAGAGGGTCAGGAAGTAGTTCCTACATGTAGGGATACTGAGAGAGGACATGGTGAGAGAGTCAGGAAGTAGTTCCTACGCGTAGGGATACTGAGAGGAGACACGGTGAGAGGGTCAGAAAGTAGTTCCTATGCGTAGGGATACTGAGAGGAGACACGGTGAGAGGGTCAGAAAGTAGTTCCTATGCGTAGGGATACTGAGAGAGGACACGGTGAGAGGGTCAGGAAGTAGTTCCTACTCGTAGGGATACTGAGAGAGGACACGGTGAGAGGGTCAGAAAGTAGTTCCTACGCGTAGGGATACTGAGAGGAGACACGGTGAGAGGGTCAGGAAGTAGTTCCTACGCGTCTCGTAGGGATACTGAGAGGAGACACGGTGAGAGGGTCAGAAAGTAGTTCCTACGCGTAGGGATACTGAGAGGAGACACGGTGAGAGGGTCAGGAGAGAAAGTAGTTCCTATGCGTCTCCACTAGAGGTCGCTGTCGGGCAGAACATCTCATTTAAAGCACAGCAGTGATGCGCCGCCACTCAGTTATTGAGATTTCATTCACAATGCCACAGATTGATGTAGAAACAAACTAAAAGGTGATAATAGTGACTTTTATTATATTATATACAATTAAATGAATTAATGACACTATATCTTGTTATTAAATGACACTATATAATATAATATAATATAAATGTTACCCTGCTGTCGCCCTGCTGCGCCGTGTGCGGCACCAGGATGACGTGTTATATTTAATATAATATAATATAATATAATATAAATGTTACCCTGCTGTCGCCCCGCTGCGCCGTGTGCGGCACCAGGATGACGTGTTATATTTAATATAATATAATATAATATAATATATATGTTACCCTGCTGTCGCCCCGCTGCGCCGTGTGCGGCACCAGGATGACGTGTTATATTTAATATAATATAATATAATATAATATAAATGTTACCCTGCTGTCGCCCCGCTGCGCCGTGTGCGGCACCAGGATGACGTGTTATATTTAATATAATATAATATAATATAATATATATGTTACCCTGCTGTCGCCCCGC
>JBAMJR010000600.1:105000-122500 GCA_038501785.1 Myoxocephalus aenaeus
ACATGAACTCATGATGACATGAACTCATGAACTCATGATGACATGAACACATGAACTCATGATGACATGAACTCATGAACACATGAACTCATGATGACATGAACTCATGATGACATGAACTCATGAACTCATGATGACATGAACTCATGAACACATGAACTCATGAACACATGAACTCATGATGACATGAACACATGAACTCATGATGACATGAACACATGAACTCATGATGACATGAACTCATGAACACATGAACTCATGATGACATGAACTCATGATGACATGAACTCATGATGACATGAACTCATGAACTCATGAACTCATGATGACATGAACTCATGATGACATGAACTCATGATGACATGATGACATGAACACATGAACTCATGATGACATGAACTCATGAACACATGAACTCATGATGACATGAACTCATGATGACATGAACTCATGATGACATGAACTCATGAACTCATGAACTCATGAAGACATGAACTCATGATGACATGAACTCATGATGACATGAACTCATGAACTCATGATGACATGAACACATGAACTCATGATGACATGAACTCATGAAGACATGAACTCATGAAGACATGAACTCATGATGACATGATGACATGAACTCATGATGACATGATGACATGAACTCATGAAGACATGAACTCATGAACTCATGATGACATGAACTCATGATGACATGAACTCATGAACTCATGATGACATGAACTCATGAACTCATGAACTCATGATGACATGAACTCATGAACACATGAACTCATGATGACATGAACTCATGATGACATGAACTCATGAACTCATGATGACATGAACTCATGAACACATGAACTCATGATGACATGAACACATGAACTCATGATGACATGAACACATGAACTCATGATGACATGAACACATGAACTCATGATGACATGAACTCATGAACACATGAACTCATGATGACATGAACTCATGATGACATGAACTCATGATGACATGAACTCATGAAGACATGAACTCATGATGACATGAACTCATGATGACATGAACACATGAACTCATGATGACATGAACTCATGAACACATGAACTCATGATGACATGAACTCATGATGACATGAACTCATGATGACATGAACTCATGAACTCATGAACTCATGAAGACATGAACTCATGATGACATGAACTCATGATGACATGAACTCATGAACTCATGATGACATGAACACATGAACTCATGATGACATGAACTCATGATGACATGAACTCATGAACTCATGAACTCATGAAGACATGAACTCATGAAGACATGAACTCATGAAGACATGAACTCATGATGACATGATGACATGAACTCATGAAGACATGAACTCATGAACTCATGATGACATGAACTCATGATGACATGAACTCATGAACTCATGATGACATGAACACATGAACTCATGATGACATGAACTCATGAACACATGAACTCATGATGACATGAACTCATGATGACATGAACTCATGAACTCATGATGACATGAACTCATGAACACATGAACTCATGAACTCATGATGACATGAACACATGAACTCATGATGACATGAACTCATGAACTCATGATGACATGAACACATGAACACATGAACTCATGAACACATGAACTCATGATGACATGGTGTTCTGTGCAACATGTTCTGCCAACGCGTCTCATTTGCATAAACACACATCGAAGTGGGTCACTGAACGGAAATTCATTGAAGCGTGCCGTCCCACACACACACACACACACATACCTACACACACACACACACACATACCCACACACACACACACACACACACACACACACATACCTACACACACACATACCTACACACACACACATACCTACACACACACACACACACACACACACACACATACCTACATACACATACCTGTACCCACGCACACACATACCTACCTACACACACACACACACACACACTCACTCTCTCTCTCTCTAAAGGATATCTTTCTTGGCCGTGTCTTCGACTCCCATCAGGTCATCTTTGTCTGCGACTTCCTCGTACTGAAGACAGACAGACATGTTAAGGAAATAACTAAATTAATATACACACACACACATTTTATTATATATATATATATATATATATATATATATATATATATATATATATATATATATATATATATATATATATATATATAAAAAAACTCAAAGAAAAAAAAGAAAAAAAAGATCCCCAAAAAAAAGATCCTACAACAAATACTTTTTGGATCAGACTCACAGGTGTACAGACACACAGGTGTACAGACTCACAGGTGTACAGACTCACAGGTGTACAGACAGACTCACAGGTGTACAGACTCACAGGTGTACAGACACACAGGTGTACAGACTCACAGGTGTACAGACTCACAGGTGTACAGACTCACAGGTGTACAGACTCACAGGTGTACAGACTCACAGGTGTACAGACTCACAGGTGTACAGACTCACAGGTGTACAGACTCACAGGTGTACAGACACACAGGTGTACAGACTCACTCACAGGTGTACAGACTCACAGGTGTACAGACTCACAGGTGTACAGACACACAGGTGTACAGACTCACTCACAGGTGTACAGACTCACAGGTGTACAGACTCACAGGTGTACAGACTCACAGGTGTACAGACACACAGGTGTACAGACTCACAGGTGTACAGACTCACAGGTGTACAGACTCACAGGTGTACAGACTCACAGGTGTACAGACACACAGGTGTACAGACACACAGGTGTACAGACACACAGGTGTACAGACACACAGGTGTACAGACTCACAGGTGTACAGACTCACAGGTGTACAGACTCACAGGTGTACAGACTCACAGGTGTACAGACTCACAGGTGTACAGACTCACAGGTGTACAGACTCACAGGTGTACAGACTCACAGGTGTACAGACTCACAGGTGTACAGACTCACAGGTGTACAGACTCACAGGTGTCCGGCCTCACCTGCACTTTGAGCAGCCGGCCGCTGTAGGACTTGAAGTAGCTGTAGTAGATCTTACTCATCGTGTCCACGTACTCGTCCCGGATCTCCTTCGCCACCGTCCTCTCGTTGGCCAGGAGGAACTGATAGAAGAACCTATAGACAAGCATGTATACAACTTCACCCTTTCATTCATTCATATATCATATTATAGCATTCATAACCTCATTTATTAGGGGTGGGATATCGTAGTATCGCGATATTTTGCGTGGTGATATTGTATCGATACACAAAAGCCAAGTATCGATCTTTTATTATATCAAGTATAAACTTTTTGGTCCTAGAATAATAAAACAATTGCTTTTTCTGTCCACTAGATGGTGCTGTGGAGTTTCTGGCGAGGTCAGAGGACCCGGGTCAGCGTGAATTGTCCTTTGGGGACAATTTGCGGTTGAAAAAAGGAATTAGATCGCGATACTCAATAGTCGCAGTATCATTTATACACATTTATTACTAAAAACACGGAGGAAGTAGATCTGTTGAAACAATACTTTTAACCTGTATGTTGTGTAAATGGATGAACACGAGCACCTGAGCGCTCACCTGTACTTCAGCAGCGTGTTCTGAGGGATCTGGTAGTTGGTCATGGGCTTCCTGAAGGAGTAGATCTTCTGCAGGATGAACTCTCGGATCTTTGACACGGCCTGAAGGGAGGAAGGAAAGATGATGAGGAAATGGAATGAACATTTTACAGCGGCCAGAAAGGAATTTAACCTTTTGGAAACCAAGCCCCGCCCCTATTCTCAGACAGGTTTTAAAAACGCTTCCTCAATTATCTCCGCAACCACAGGGTTGTTTAACCTCACTTGAAGTTCTACGACACCGTATCCCTTGTGAGAAGAGACCTGTGGGTTAAAAATTAAAGTAAGTACTTATGTAAACTCTAAAACGCCGGAAATTTGCCGCGGCGACCGTAAGGTTTCAGTAAACCGTTCATAAATATCTTTACAACGTCAGATCTCACTAACAGACAGGGCTATGGGTCCTTATGAACCCTATTAGTGGCTGTAAAGTCACAAAACGAGTGCTCCCTGGTCCGCCCACGTTTCTAACACCGTCTAGCACATGCAGAAGCTGCTGAACATTTCAATACCCAGCATGCCCATTGTTGAACCGAACGACACAGTGAACTCCTTCCCAACATGCCAATGCTTTGTTGTATTGGGATTTTGTTGCATATTCCGATTCTTTAGGTCCTAACCTTTCCAAAAAGGTGTCTTATTAGGACGTGTTGTTGTTGTTAAGGCAAGTTTATTCGTAGCACATTTCAACAACAAGGAGATTCAAAGCGCTTCACATGAAACCATTAAGAGCATAAAACATAATGCAGAGAACACAGCATTTAAAACAGTTAAGAAAACATTAAAACAGTCAAAAAGCTGAATAAAAAATAAAAATGGAATAAAAGTTGAAATAAGATGCAGCAATTGAATCTGGATCAATGAAAGGCAGCAGCAAACAGAAAGCCTTCCATCTGGAGCCCTGAAGCAAACTGGGGGAGGCATTCACTGTGTGGATGTTCATAGTTATGATCAAAACATCTGAAAGACATCAGATAAAATAAGTATTATGACTCATTGGGGTTCGTACGACTACTTGAACGCGGGGCGCGAGTCTGCTTCTGCTAACAGAAGGAAAATCTGTTAACAGAAGGAAAATAAACAATCTGCAGAATGTTTATCTTCCTTCTGTTAGCAGAAGGAAGATAAACAATCTGCAGAATGTTTATCTTCCTTCTGTTAACAGAAGGAAAATAAACATTCTGCAGATTGTTTATCTTCCTTCTGTTAACAGAAGGAAGATAAACAATCTGCAGAATGTTTATCTTCACGTGTTTTTGCGTTATTTAAATCTTCTCATCCGACTGACGGAGCATTTAGCGGGTCAACAGGTCCGTCGCAGCCTCTCCGCTCACCTTCAGCTTCAGCCGGTCCACGATGTCCTGGATGTCGGAGCAGGCCAGCGTCTCCCTGAAGCTCAGCTCTTTGGCGAAGTTGATCTTGTTGTTGAGCTCGTGAAGTTGTTCCAGGAAGTCCTGCTCCGTCACGGGACTGTCCAGGATGGTGCTGCGGGACAGGGGCAGCGTCAGACACACACACACACACACACACACACACACACAACAACAACAACCACAAACAATACATACAAACAACAACCACCACAAACAATACATACACACACACACACAAACAACCATAACCACACACACACACACACCCAATACATACACACACACACACACAAACAACCATAACCACACACACACACACACACACACACACACACACACACACACACACACACCCCCCCCCCCGCTCACGAGATCATGGCCCCCGGCACCACCAGCTCGTCCACCAGCTGGCTGAGGTGGCTGCGCACCGCCTGCCGGTTCTTCAGCCTCACGTTCATGCTGACGGACTGCTGCTGCAGCGTCTGGATCTCGCTGCTGATGGAGGACAGGTCGCTCTGGAAGCCGCTCAGCATGCCCTCCATGCGCTGATGGAGCAGAGACAGTCATTATATGGGCTTCTATACAACCAGGGGAGTCGCCCCTGCTGGTCAGGAGAGAGAATGCAGCTTCAACACAAAGTATAGACTTCTATACAACCAGAGGAGTCGCCCCTGGTGGTCAGGAGAGAGAATGCAGCTTTAACACATGAAGCAGAGACTTCTATACAACCAGAGGAGTCGCCCCCTGGTGGTCAGGAGAGAGAATGCAGCTTTAACACATGAAGCATAGACTTCTATACAACCAGAGGAGTCGCCCCCTGGTGGTCAGGAGAGAGAATGCAGCTTTAACACATGAAGCATAGACTTCTATACAACCAGAGGAGTCGCCCCCTGGTGGTCAGGAGAGAGAATGCAGCTTTAACACATGAAGCATAGACTTCTATACAACCAGAGGAGTCGCCCCCTGCTGGTCAGGAGAGAGAATGCAGCTCTGACACATGAAGCGTAGACTTCTATACAACCAGGGGAGTCGCCCCCTGCTGGTCAGGAGAGAGAATGCAGCTTCAACACGAAGCATAGACTTCTATACAACCAGGAGAGTCGCCCCCTGGTGGTCAGGAGAGAGAATGCAGCTTCAACACGAAGTATAGACTTCTATACAACCAGAGGAGTCGCCCCCTGGTGGTCAGGAGAGAGAATGCAGCTTTAACACATGAAGCGTAGACTTCTATACAACCAGGGGAGTCGCCCCTGGTGGTCAGGAGAGAGAATGCAGCTTTAACACATGAAGCGTAGACTTCTATACAACCAGGGGAGTCGCCCCTGGTGGTCAGGAGAGAGAATGCAGCTTTAACACATGAAGCGTAGACTTCTATACAACCAGGGGAGTCACCCCCTGGTGGTCAGGAGAGAGAATGCAGCTTTAACACATGAAGCATAGACTTCTATACAACCAGAGGAGTCACCCCCTGGTGGTCAGGAGAGAGAATGCAGCTCTAACACATGAAGCATAGACTTCTATACAACCAGAGGAGTCACCCCCTGGTGGTCAGGAGAGAGAATGCAGCTTTAACACATGAAGCGTAGACTTCTATACAACCAGAGGAGTCACCCCCTGGTGGTCAGGAGAGAGAATGCAGCTCTAACACACGAAGCGTAGACTTCTATACAACCAGAGGAGTCGCCCCCTGGTGGTCAGGAGAGAGAATGCAGCTTTAACACATGAAGCATATACTTCTATACAACCAGAGGAGTCACCCCCTGGTGGTCAGGAGAGAGAATGCAGCTCTAACACATGAAGCATAGACTTCTATACAACCAGAGGAGTCACCCCCTGGTGGTCAGGAGAGAGAATGCAGCTTTAACACATGAAGCGTAGACTTCTATACAACCAGAGGAGTCACCCCCTGGTGGTCAGGAGAGAGAATGCAGCTCTAACACACGAAGCGTAGACTTCTATACAACCAGAGGAGTCGCCCCTGGTGGTCAGGAGAGAGAATGCAGCTTTAACACATGAAGCATAGACTTCTATACAACCAGAGGAGTCGCCCCCTGGTGGTCAGGAGAGAGAATGCAGCTTCGACACAAAGTATAGACTTCTATACAACCAGGGGAGTCGCCCCTGCTGGTCAGGAGAGAGAATGCAGCTTTAACACATGAAGCGTAGACTTCTATACAACCAGGGGAGTCGCCCCTGGTGGTCAGGAGAGAGAATGCAGCTTTAACACATGAAGCGTAGACTTCTATACAACCAGGGGAGTCGCCCCTGGTGGTCAGGAGAGAGAATGCAGCTTTAACACATGAAGCGTAGACTTCTATACAAGCAGGGGAGTCGCCCCCTGGTGGTCAGGAGAGAGAATGCAGCTTTAACACATGAAGCGTAGACTTCTATACAACCAGGGGAGTCGCCCCCTGGTGGTCAGGAGAGAGAATGCAGCTCTAACACATGAAGCATAGACTTCTATACAACCAGAGGAGTCACCCCCTGGTGGTCAGGAGAGAGAATGCAGCTTTAACACATGAAGCGTAGACTTCTATACAACCAGAGGAGTCACCCCCTGGTGGTCAGGAGAGAGAATGCAGCTCTAACACACGAAGCGTAGACTTCTATACAACCAGAGGAGTCGCCCCTGGTGGTCAGGAGAGAGAATGCAGCTTTAACACACGAAGCGTAGACTTCTATACAACCAGAGGAGTCGCCCCTGGTGGTCAGGAGAGAGAATGCAGCTTTAACACATGAAGCATAGACTTCTATACAACCAGAGGAGTCGCCCCCTGGTGGTCAGGAGAGAGAATGCAGCTTCAACACAAAGTATAGACTTCTATACAACCAGGGGAGTCGCCCCTGCTGGTCAGGAGAGAGAATGCAGCTCTAACACATGAAGCATAGACTTCTATACAACCAGAGGAGTCGCCCCCTGCTGGTCAGGAGAGAGAATGCAGCTCTGACACATGAAGCGTAGACTTCTATACAACCAGGGGAGTCGCCCCCTGCTGGTCAGGAGAGAGAATGCAGCTTCAACACGAAGCATAGACTTCTATACAACCAGAGGAGTCGCCCCCTGGTGGTCAGGAGAGAGAATGCAGCTTCAACACGAAGTATAGACTTCTATACAACCAGAGGAGTCGCCCCCTGGTGGTCAGGAGAGAGAATGCAGCTTTAACACATGAAGCGTAGACTTCTATACAACCAGGGGAGTCGCCCCTGGTGGTCAGGAGAGAGAATGTAGCTTTAACACATGAAGCGTAGACTTCTATACAACCAGGGGAGTCGCCCCTGGTGGTCAGGAGAGAGAATGCAGCTTTAACACATGAAGCGTAGACTTCTATACAACCAGGGGAGTCACCCCCTGGTGGTCAGGAGAGAGAATGCAGCTCTAACACACGAAGCGTAGACTTCTATACAACCAGAGGAGTCGCCCCTGGTGGTCAGGAGAGAGAATGCAGCTTTAACACATGAAGCATAGACTTCTATACAACCAGGGGAGTCGCCCCCTGGTGGTCAGGAGAGAGAATGCAGCTTTAACACATGAAGCATAGACTTCTATACAACCAGGGGAGTCGCCCCCTGCTGGTCAGGAGAGAGAATGCAGCTTCAACACGAAGTATAGACTTCTATACAACCAGGGGAGTCGCCCCTGGTGGTCAGGAGAGAGAATGCAGCTTTAACACATGAAGCATAGACTTCTATACAACCAGAGGAGTCGCCCCCTGGTGGTCAGGAGAGAGAATGCACCTCTAACACATACCTCCAGGATGGAGTCACAGGCGGTGATCTGGTTGTGCAGGAGAGCGATGTTCTGACTCTCCTTGATGTCTGACAGGTGAACGGTCAGGGAAATAAAATAAAACTGAAATATTCATTAAAATATTTGCATTAAAACTACAAAACTTAAACGATGAGAAAACGTCAGATCACCAGCGTTGTATTTAAAGGCTCCAAGAGGAATGCACCAACACATTGTCCAGTATTTACACACCTTAACTAGCATTAGCGTTAGCGTTAGCCGGTGTAGATGGACATTCATATGTAAAGTGAGGATACAGTCTTTGATGGAGGCCTGTTCGATCCTCTGCAGCTCGGACTCCACCTGCTTGGAGTACTGCCGCAGGTCCACACCCTGAACACACACACATCGTTAACACACACACAGACACACACACAGGTTTGAGTCGCCATGACGGTAATATTTGTCTAAATGAAGCTCCTCACCGTTTTGAGCGCCTCCTTCACGAGGTCGTCCTCCAGGTTGGCCTGGATGTGAACTGCAGCAGACGGAGAGCAAACACACAAAGTGAACAGAAGCTCTGCACGGCTTCCCTTTGAAGCTCAAACTAAATGACGTGTGCTGAAAGATGAGGTGAGCTGGAACTTTGTTAATGCCGAAGGAAAACCAAAACTATATAAATATAAAGCAACAATAGAATCATAATGATCAAGAGTAAAGATATAATACTGACACCAATCAAAATAAAACACGATAAGAGTAAAGTAATAAATAATAATTAAAATGTAATTAAAATAGAAAACGCATTGTAATTAAAATGAAAAAAATATATAATTATATTTTCTATATAAATATATTTGCTTTCTTTTCTTTCATATATATATATATATATATATATATATATATATATATATATATATATATCTCATATCAGGTTCCTCTGCCTCCTTTTCCTGCTCTTGATGCCATTTTGCAGAAACATATTTTAGTAAACAGTTTGGCTGTAAACGCCATGTTGACATGTTTTTGTTGTTCTCCTCTGTATGAAAAGTATGGAAGATAAATGCCGCCTTACTGTCCACCTCGTCCAGGATGAACTCGTCCGTGGTGAGGTCCAGCTCTCCAAGGTTCAGGTTCGGGATTTCTCCATCAGCGTTCTAGAAAAACAAACCACAGATACATGATTATTTAATGTGTCTTAAGTGAATATAACACATATAAAAGTAAAGGAAGCTAAAGGTTGGCAAACGTTTTGGACATTTTATTCTCATTTTAAAGTTTCCACGTTGAATCTTCCCAGAATTGCACCATTGTGCCGCAGTTTCATTAAGAAGAAAAACTAAAGCAATAGAATACAAATATAAATATAAAGCAACAATAAAATAACAATTATCAAGTGTAAAGAAATAATACTGACACCATTGTAAAATAAAAACACAAGAGTAAATAGATAATAATAAAAGTAAAGTAAAATACAACAACGAAGATGTAATATATAGATATAAATATATTTTCTATTAAAAAAGAAGCACAAATATATAGAATATATATATATAGAATAGACATTTAACTTTAATTAAAATAACCATCTTTTTTATTCCGAAGCTCTTCAGGCAGATACACGTGACGTCACAGCTCCTATTGATTCCAATGAACAGGAAACGGGAACCAATAAGAGCGCATAAACAGTCGGATATGTTATTTGGTTTCGCTACAGATGAAGCTATGAGTACTCAGACGTCACCTCGTCCTGTAAATACGCCATGGCCATTTCCGTCGGGTTTCCAGCTGTGTTTACATCGAGCCCAGCTCCAACGGCTGCAGCAGCTACGTCCGCCATTACGGCGAATTCACGCCGACGTCATATAGCAAAAAACCATGAAGGGTCAGTTCCGCCTTTTTGTCTCCTTTAGTTTTTTTTAACAGAAACAATCTATTAATATGACTATATACGTTAAGTGAGACAAATACACATTATGTTTTAATATTAATTTCGTGAGACTACGTTAACGTTGCTATGAATATAAATGAGTTCGTTTTTTATTGCACTGGTGTTCAACTTTCTCGTCGGACGGATTAAAAACGACGCACTGACTTCCGTTCTCCGAAGCGCTCAAACTCTCGCGAGAACCTAGCGGCTTCCTCTTCGCACGGAACCTACTTCCAAGATGGTGAGTACATCTTTTTGTCAACCCGATATCGGTTTGAAATCTTCAATCATCTCGCTCTGAACCGTCTCGTTTATTACTTTTTCAACGTAAATAAATTCTGCACACGTTTAGCGAGCGGACTGGTGTTGAATTGTTCGGATATTAGTCAGAAATCGGCGTTTTAACGCAGTTTTAGTGTCGATGCTGCGCCGAGGCGTATGGACGCACTGTGGTTGCGTGTTTTCTGCCCGTGTGTGAAGCTTCACACCGGCACACACGTCTCGTTCGCTCCCGGTGAGAAGCAGAGCTGCGACCGGACAGCGGCTTCACTGAGCCGGCGTTAATGAAGCCGAAGAACCGGTCATGTAACGGCGGTTAGCTTCTAGCTCCATACTTACTAATGGCATCACCCAGGCGGGGGACAGAAGTCCACGTTACACCGGTGTGCTACTTAAATGTATCCGGACTTCTGGGTTTATTTCTTTTAGTTTGAGTCGTTTTCGAAGATGTTATAAACAATAAATGGAGCCAAAATGTTTCTGCAGAGGCTCAGATTCAAGTATTTGACCCCAGAACCCTAAAAGATGCGTGTTCAAGATTAAATAATCATATTAAAATGGCTCTGGCTTTGCAGCAGGTTGCATTAATAGCTGCACGTGTATTTTTTTAATGATGTTTCTCGTGTCAGCGAGAGGTCTGCTGCGTTTTGAAAATGAAAATCGTTTTTTATTGTCATAGTACATACATACATGAAATGTGTCCTCTGCATTTAACCCATCCTTAATATCTTAAGGCGCAGTGTTCAGCCCTGAGCGGCGCCCGGGGAGCAATCTTAGGGTTCAGTGTGTTGCTCAGGGACACTTCAACATGTGAGCTATGGGGGGACTGGGGATCGAACCGCTCATCCCCCTGAGCTGCAGCTTTTGATGCTAAACAACAAACTAAAGTTTGTTTCCTGGAGCATCCAGATGTGCATTGTGTTATAAACTCAATGTTCTGTGTGTTTTCAGTCTCTGGTCATTCCTGAGAAGTTCCAGCACATTCTTCGTGTTCTCAACACGAACATCGATGGCAGGAGGAAGATCGCCTTCGCCATCACCGCCATCAAGGTGAGTTCCCCTCGAGCAACGAGAGACTCTGTATGAGCAGGGGTCGTGGAAAAGTCATGTAAATGTGTTATATTCATGTGTTCATGTCGTTCATTTACGCTGAGTTTGAAATAATGAATATGCTTTTAAAAGAAAGACTCAAAATATAAGCAGGCATACATACAGGCATCTATATAAATGTTTATTCTTTTAATCAAACTATTGTCTCATTCATTTGAGTCATTTAAGGTTTACTGTATGCTTTGTGTTCTCATTGTTAGTTTAAATACTACATTTACTCACTTTTTACTGTTTACACCCAGATTTCACTAAATGTTTGTAATGGACATTTGGTTTAAAGTCATGGAAAAGTCCTGGAGATCCATTGGTCAACATGTGTATGAACCCTGCACAGAGTAATACTGCACATCTTTAAAAAGAATACGACCTAAAGCATCTAGATATGCAATAATAATCACAATAAACACAAGCATTGACATGTTAGGAAGCATTCAGTCCAAACAAACGTGTTTTTCGGTTCAGAATTGGAACAAGGACCTGCTTATGTAAATGATCGTCTACTTCCGCACTTTCAGAAGAGTCTGAGGACCAATGAGATCGCAGGATCTCTGAATGCCCACAAAAACGTCTGGTCTCGCGTTGCCATTTAACCACTTCTACGGGTCCTAGCATGACGTTGCTCTCGTCTCTCCTCAGGGCGTCGGCAGACGTTACGCTCACGTCGTCTTGAGGAAGGCCGACATCGACCTCAGCAAACGGGCCGGAGAGCTGACCGACGACGAGGTGAGCGGCCGCCGGGTCGGAGGACGCTTCTCACGCGCTTAACGCCAGCGGACTCTGTTTTTAAGCGAGCGGTGTTTGTCCCGTCAGGTGGAGCGCGTGGTGACCATCATGCAGAACCCTCGCCAGTACAAAATCCCCGACTGGTTCCTCAACAGGCAGAAGGACGTCAAGGACGGCAAATACAGCCAGGTGAGCGGTCGCGTGACCTCGCCTGTCGGTGTTTATGTAGAGGACGCGGGTGTGTCGCTTCAGAGCAATACCAGATCACGAATGTGGCCGCGCCGCATTCTCGGCGCTCCGCTTGTGGCGTGAAATGACGAAAGCGTCTGTCGGCGGTTTCAGGTCCTCGCCAACGGTCTGGACAACAAGCTGAGAGAAGACCTGGAGAGGCTGAAGAAGATCCGGGCTCACCGGGGTCTCCGGCACTTCTGGGGGTAAGACGTCCGATCCCGGCGACGCGCTGAGGACGTGTCCGAGTCTCAACGTCTTTCATGACGGTTCTGTTCTTGTTTTAACCGCCTCCTCTCTCCTCTCTCCTCTCTCCTCTCCTCAGTCTGCGTGTGCGCGGTCAACACACCAAGACCACCGGCCGCCGCGGTCGCACCGTCGGCGTGTCCAAGAAGAAGTAAACGCCCGGCTTCGCTTTGTTTCAATAAAACGCCTCAGTTCAACTTCCGGTTGTTTCGTTTCACTTGTTTTAAAGACTCTAAAATATAGTTTAGTGATTTTAATAAAACACGTTGGGGCTCATAAGGAAAGATTACCTCAACTTTGAACTTTCCAAGAAATAAAGAGTTGTTTTGAACATCTAACCCGTAAGCACCCAAGACAGATTAAATAAACCACATGGAACACATGACATTGTTTTCAAAATAGTGTCAAAATATGTGTCACATTGGGCGTTGAGGGTAAACAAAATATATATTAATAACATATTTTGGTTTAAATTTGTTTTAATATGCTTTGGATTGAATATAAAATGTTAGCTAAATATCATTGAATCAGCCAAATTAACTGATCAGATCATAATTATGTGCATGTCAGTTTTTATTTTTAGGTTAAATTCCTGACGTGACTGATTTGTTATAACGTGACAGTAAGTAGCTCTTTATATCGGGTAAATATTACCTTTAACGATGAAAAACAAGCTTTTACATTTAGCGTTTCCTTCAGATCTGTCACAAGCTGGAGCAGCCATCTTGGAAAGTTATGGGAACACGGTCACATGACCAAGATGTTCAGGAGTCGCTTCATGAGTTATAATCAAGGATGAAGCTGTTTATGGAACTTTCCTTCTGGGTAAAACATCACTGAACGTTACATAAACTTCCCAAGAATTAAAACTAGCAAAAACATAGTTTTGAACATTTAAAACCAAAAATGTGACACCAAATGGGTTTTTATTGTTTATTTTGCGGCATGACGAGAGTTTAATTATACAAACAGAAGAAAGGGAAACTATTGCATTCTTAATATACAAATATTCCGTAGAAACTGAGGTGAGCTAGGAAAGAAATATGGCTGCAGAAGTTTATAAAGTGCAAACGGAAAAGAACACATTATGGCTTCAGCTATCGTAGTAAAATAGAGCCGACGGGTTGAACTCGCGTCTCTGAGGACATTTAGGAATCACAACGAGGAATCTAAAATATTGCTCCTAAAATGCGTACGCACCTTGTCCTACCCCAGTGCATGCTGGGATAGGCTCCAGCCCTTAACAGGATGAGCAGTTAAAAAGAAATGTCATCAAAACACAAAGAGCTTCAGTTGTGTTGGATTAAATTATGCAAAGACTTCATGAATAAATTAAATTACTGAAAGAAACTTTTAAACTAGTTCTCTGATCTTATGGAGAAAAAGGAACTCTAAAAGCGATTAAAAAGCTTTGCAGAAACATTTTGAACCGGAGAACTGAAAACCGCCTTCAGCAGTTTATTATATTTATTATTGTTTATGGATGTTTATTATTGTTTATGGAGCCGGTTTCTACACTTTGAATTAGTGCGCTGAAAGAAAAAACTAAACAAATTGTGACAAAGACGATGTGAAATATTGTTAAAGTTTAAATTTAAACTCAAACTCAGTACTTTTCCCCCGACGGCTGAAACAGAACCGTCATACTTTTTTTTATCAGTTGAAAGGAAATTTAAAAAAAGTTTATTTTGAGGATAGATCCTGTTTGGAAACAAACAGCTGGAACTTCTCATTGGAGACTAAAAACATGTTAAATATCAGCTGTGGGGCTTTTTTTACTTGCAGTCGTTAAATAATAAGACGACTATAAAACCGCCTGGAACCGAGAGAACGTCTTCGCTTGAAATCTGCAGGTCCTTCGGCCACAGAGTTGTTTTATAATCCCAGATCTCTGAGGGGGCTTCCTGTGGGCGGGGCTTGCCTCATGTGGGCGGGGCCTCCCTCACCCCTCCTTCTGTGGGAGGGGGCTCTTCGGAGCCGGAGCCGGCTGCTGGTCCTTGGTGGGCGCGTAGAACAGCTCCAGAGGTTTCCTCACCTTCCAGTACTTCTCGTTCACCAACTCCAGCGTCAGAGAACCGTTCAGCGTCTGAGGGCAGAGAGAAGGTTCTGTTGGACCGAGGGGAGAACCCGTACAGACGGGACCTTTAGGGACCGAGGGGAGAACCCGTACAGACGGAACCTTTAGGGACCGAGGGGAGAACCCGTACAGACGGGACCTTTAAGGGACCGAGGGGAGAACCCGTACAGACGGGACCTTTAAGGGACCGAGGGGAGAACCCGTACAGACGGAACCTTTAAGGGACCGAGGGGAGAACCCGTACAGACGGAACCTTTAAGGGACCGAGGGGAGAACCCGTACAGACGGGACCTTTAAGGGACCGAGGGGAGAACCCGTACAGACGGGACCTTTAAGGGGCCGAGGAGAGAACCCGTACAGACGGGACCTTTAAGGGGCCGAGGGGAGAACCCGTACAGACGGGACCTTTAAGGGACCGAGGGGAGAACCCGTACAGACGGGACCTTTAAGGGACCGAGGGGAGAACCCGTACAGACGGGACCTTTAAGGGACAGAGGGGAGAACCCGTACAGACGGAACCTTTAAGGGACCGAGGGGAGAACCCGTACAGACGGGACCTTTAAGGGACTGAGGGGAGAACCCGTACAGACGGGACTGAGGGGAGAACCCGTACAGACGGGACCTTTAAGGGACCGAGGGGAGAACCCGTACAGACGGGACCTTCAAGGGGCCGAGGGGAGAACCCGTACAGACGGGACCTTCAAGGGGCCGAGGGGAGAACCCGTACAGACGGGACCTTCAAGGGGCCGAGGGGAGAACCCGTACAGACGGGACCTTTAAGGGACCGAGGGGAGAACCCGTACAGACGGGACCTTTAAGGGACCGAGGGGAGAACCCGTACAGACGGAACCTTTAAGGGACCGAGGGGAGAACCCGTACAGACGGAACCTTTAAGGGACCGAGGGGAGAACCCGTACAGACGGAACCTTTAAGGGACTGAGGGGAGAACCCGTACAGACGGAACCTTTACGGGTTCCGCAACAGGTCCAGAACCAACGGATGTTATTCTGGATCTGTGTTCTGCGTATTAGGCCCCTTGTAGACAGACCATAATAATATAATGATGATGGGACGGTGATATAGAGATAACCTTTACGTCTATGAGGGAAACAGGATATCTCTAAGATTCAGTGAATATAAAGTGACATCTCACTCACAGAGAACTGGCCTCCTCTCGTCATGATGTAGATGGTGTATTGTTTCTCGCTGATGTTCCTCAGAGTCGACCCCTCTCTTCCTCCCGTCTCTCCTGCTTCCTCTCCTCCTCTTCCTCCTCCTCCTGCCGCTGCTCTTCCTCCTCCTCCTCCCTCCTCGGCCTCTCCGTTGGCCCTCCGGTCCTCCAGAGCGATGCGCAGCGCCAGGTACTTGGACAGGTGGTCCACGGTGGCGTTGGCGGTCGTCTTCACGAATCTGAAAGAACATTCACTGGTGACGCTTTAGATTAAACTTCACGGTTTGTTTTTAGAGGAAAGATTCAACTTCTACAGAGATGATGAACACGAAGACGTCAGAGACCCAGTTCTTAGTTTGGAGACACATCGTGACTTTCAGAAGGATCTCGATCTTTAAATGTACCTTTACTCTGAGGAAGTGAGACGTGAGCTTTGTGGACTACTTTGATTCTGAAAAACATCATAATATTGTAAAATGATTTTATCGTTATGATACATTTTGTGATGAGTTCTGATCCATAAGGTAAAAACAGCTACATTTAAATTGTACGAGCCTCTGAGGCGGACAGCTTTTTTCGCTCCCACAAGATTAACTTTTTGCCTGGACCTTGAATGCACCGCCAACAACAACTTCCGGGTTCAGCGGAGTTCAGGGCACACGAGGTGTGCTGCATGCTTGAATTATTTTATTTTCACGTACACATGTTGACCAGTGGCTTCCAGGACTTTAACCCAAATGTCCATGAGCAAACATTTAGTGGAATCTGGGTGTGAACAGTAAAAAGTGAGTAAATGTAGTATTTAAACTAACAATGAGAATACAAAGCATACAGTAAACCTTAAATGACTCAAATGAATGAGACAATAGTTTGATTAAAAGAATAAACATTTATATAGATGCCTGTATGTATGCCTGCTTATATTTTGAGTCTTTCTTTTAAAAGCATTTTAATTATTTCAAACTCAGCGTAAATGAACACATGAACACATGAATATAACACATTCACATGACTTTT
>JBAMJR010000600.1:127500-202500 GCA_038501785.1 Myoxocephalus aenaeus
CTCAGGCGATTGGAGGAACCATCTGTCAATCAAAAAACTATTTTTTTTTAAACAGAGGAAAGTGCCGTTCTCTGCACTTCTTTCAGTAAAGTCTCTACAGGAACCGCCATTGTTGTTTAGAACCAACAGGCCCACACACACACACACACCCACACACACACACACACACCCCCCCCCCACAAGCCCCGGCCCTAGCTCCAATCAGGAAGCCGATTGGTCCCTGTCTTGGCTCGACACGCATTGCTGGAACCCTGACGGCGTTCAGGTGATTTATGATCGCGTGAATCCGGTGACATCGCAAGAATCCGGCTGCCGTGCCAGGAGATGGTAGGAATGCGGTATTGTGGGATACGTCTGTAATTATGCCACAAGCCTCTGAAATGTATTGTTCCAATAACAGATTGATAAAGGCACACGCACACACACACTTACCTGAGGGCTCCTGTGGAGCTCGTACAGACTCAGCTCCCAAGTCTTACTGGGAGTCTGGATGTTTACCGGAGCCGCCATGACGACCGGTTCCCACAATCCTCTCTGGGCCGAGAGAGAGAGGACACACAGACAGACACACACACACTTATAGTTATACATGACAAAACTGTACACATTAACCTGCATTCACAAAATGGAGAGACAATAAGTTTGTGTTTCACAGCCGAATGTTTCATAGATATTCATTAAAAACTCATCAAGGAGCCGCACTGCAGTTTCTTTATTATTCTATTCCATATATATATATATATATATATATACATACATACATACATACATACATACATACATATATACATATATATATATATATATATATATATATATATACACACATAATTGTTCTATTTTTGTATATATTGTGCATTTGTCTATTATGAATGTGTTTGTATATATTGTGTATTTCTTCTTCTTCTATGTGTAGTCCATATGTTGTACTCTTCTTCTATGGTGTGTGTGTGTGTGTGTAGTCCATATTGTGCATGTGTTGTACTCTTCTTCTTCTATGGTGTGTGTGTGTGTGTGTAGTCCATATTGTGCACGTGTTGTACTCTTCTTCTGTGGTATGTGTAGTCTATATTGTGGATGTGTTGTACTCTTCTTCTGTGGTATGTGTAGTCTATATTGTGCACGTGTTGTACTCTTCTTCTGTGGTATGTGTAGTCTATAGTGTGCATGTGTTGTACTCTTCTTCTGTGGTATGTGTAGTCTATATTGTGCACGTGTTGTACTCTTCTTCTGTGGTATGTGTAGTCTATAGTGTGCATGTGTTGTACTCTTCTTCTGTGGTATGTGTAGTCCATATTGTGCATGTGTTGTACTCTTCTTCTGTGGTATGTGTGTGTAGTCCATATTGTGCATGTGTTGTACTCTTCTTCTATGGTGCGTGTGTAGTCTATATTGTGCATGTGTTGTACCCTTCTTCTATGGTGTGTGTGTAGTCTATATTGTGCATGTGTTGTACTCTTCTTCTGTGGTATGTGTAGTCTATATTGTGCATGTGTTGTACTCTTCTTCTATGGTGCGTGTGTAGTCTATATTGTGCATGTGTTGTACTCTTCTTCTGTGGTATGTGTAGTCTATATTGTGCATGTGTTGTACTCTTCTTCTTCTATGGTATGTGTAGTCTATAGTGTGCATGTGTTGTACTCTTCTTCTGTGGTATGTGTAGTCTATATTGTGCATGTGTTGTACTCTTCTTCTATGGTATGTGTAGTCTATATTGTGCATGTGTTGTACTCTTCTATGGTATGTGTAGTCTATAGTGTGCATGTGTTGTACTCTTCTTCTGTGGTATGTGTAGTCTATATTGTGCATGTGTTGTACTCTTCTTCTGTGGTATGTGTAGTCTATATTGTGCATGTGTTGTACTCTTCTTCTGTGGTATGTGTAGTCTATAGTGTGCATGTGTTGTACTCTTCTTCTTCTGTGGTATGTGTAGTCTATAGTGTGCATGTGTTGTACTCTTCTTCTTCTGTGGTATGTGTAGTCTATAGTGTGCATGTGTTGTACTCTTCTTCTTCTGTGGTATGTGTAGTCTATAGTGTGCATGTGTTGTACTCTTCTTCTTCTGTGGTATGTGTAGTCTATAGTGTGCTTGTGTTGTACTCTTCTTCTGTGGTATGTGTAGTCTATAGTGTGCTTGTGTTGTACTCTTCTTCTTCTGTGGTATGTGTAGTCTATAGTGTGCATGTGTTGTACTCTTCTTCTGTGGTATGTGTAGTCTATAGTGTGCATGTGTTGTACTCTTCTTCTGTGGTATGTGTAGTCTATAGTGTGCATGTGTTGTACTCTTCTTCTGTGGTATGTGTAGTCTATAGTGTGCTTGTGTTGTACTCTTCTTCTATGGTATGTGTAGTCTATAGTGTGCATGTGTTGTACTCTTCTTCTGTGGTATGTGTAGTCTATAGTGTGCTTGTGTTGTACTCTTCTTCTGTGGTATGTGTAGTCTATAGTGTGCATGTGTTGTACTCTTCTTCTATGGTATGTGTAGTCTATAGTGTGCATGTGTTGTACTCTTCTTCTGTGGTATGTGTAGTCTATAGTGTGCTTGTGTTGTACTCTTCTTCTATGGTATGTGTAGTCTATAGTGTGCATGTGTTGTACTCTTCTTCTTCTGTGGTATGTGTAGTCTATAGTGTGCTTGTGTTGTACTCTTCTGTGGTATGTGTAGTCTATAGTGTGCTTGTGTTGTACTCTTCTTCTATGGTATGTGTAGTCTATAGTGTGCATGTGTTGTACTCTTCTTCTTCTGTGGTATGTGTAGTCTATAGTGTGCATGTGTTGTACTCTTCTATGGTATGTGTAGTCTATAGTGTGCATGTGTTGTACTCTTCTTCTATGGTATGTGTAGTCTATAGTGTGCATGTGTTGTACTCTTCTTCTATGGTATGTGTAGTCTATAGTGTGCATGTGTTGTACTCTTCTTCTTCTGTGGTATGTGTAGTCTATAGTGTGCTTGTGTTGTACTCTTCTTCTGTGGTATGTGTAGTCTATAGTGTGCTTGTGTTGTACTCTTCTTCTATGGTATGTGTAGTCTATAGTGTGCATGTGTTGTACTCTTCTTCTTCTGTGGTATGTGTAGTCTATAGTGTGCATGTGTTGTACTCTTCTTCTGTGGTATGTGTAGTCTATAGTGTGCATGTGTTGTACTCTTCTTCTATGGTATGTGTAGTCTATAGTGTGCATGTGTTGTACTCTTCTTCTGTGGTATGTGTAGTCTATAGTGTGCTTGTGTTGTACTCTTCTTCTATGGTATGTGTAGTCTATAGTGTGCATGTGTTGTACTCTTCTTCTGTGGTATGTGTAGTCTATAGTGTGCATGTGTTGTACTCTTCTTCTGTGGTATGTGTAGTCTATAGTGTGCATGTGTTGTACTCTTCTTCTGTGGTATGTGTAGTCTATAGTGTGCATGTGTTGTACTCTTCTTCTGTGGTATGTGTAGTCTATAGTGTGCATGTGTTGTACTCTTCTTCTTCTGTGGTATGTGTAGTCTATAGTGTGCATGTGTTGTACTCTTCTTCTATGGTATGTGTAGTCTATAGTGTGCATGTGTTGTACTCTTCTTCTGTGGTATGTGTAGTCTATAGTGTGCATGTGTTGTACTCTTCTTCTGTGGTATGTGTAGTCTATAGTGTGCATGTGTTGTACTCTTCTTCTTCTGTGGTATGTGTAGTCTAGTGTGCATGTGTTGTACTCTTCTTCTATGGTATTGTGTAGTCTATATTGTCCCGCATTGCTCCGTCAGTATACACGCTGCTCTGGACCAAAACACTGAGTCTTCATCGAGGTTTCGGTCCATAAAGAAGTTTTCAAAGTTGTGCGCGAGAGCCGGAAATAAACATGACGACGTTCCCGCTGCTGGATGGAGGCGGAGAGAGAGAAGAAGAAGAAGAAGAAGAGCAGCGCTCACCTGACGGCCAGCTGACCTGAGGAGACCCGTCACACACTCTCACACACACACACACACACACACACACACAGAAACCACTCCGTAAATCACCCGGGCGCCGCGCCGCGCTGCCGGCTCCCTGACGCCGTGGACGGGTTCTG
The DNA here is from genome assembly GCA_038501785.1 of Myoxocephalus aenaeus. Lineage (NCBI taxonomy): Eukaryota > Metazoa > Chordata > Actinopteri > Perciformes > Cottidae > Myoxocephalus > Myoxocephalus aenaeus. The sequence goes on from JBAMJR010000600.1 coordinate 131,545, forward strand.
AGTCACGGACGTGCCGCTCGGACGAGGAAGAAGACAAAGAAATGAAGGCGAGCGCAGCATTCTTTAGAGCCCCAGAAGCTAGCTGACGTTAGCTTCGGCCATCTTTCTTCTTCTTCGTCTCCCCGGAACAGCTCGCGTCCCCCCGGCTGCTCGGAGGACACGTCGTCCCTGTGTCAGCGACAGTGCCCCCAGCGGCCAGATGGATATATACATATTCACACACACACTTGAACACTTTCATTCATTCACTCACCTGGTGCAATATATAATACGTGCAATACGTTTAAGTGCTTTTTTATATCCTTTTTTTATTTTATTTTGTATTTAGTCTGTATATTTAATATTCTTCTTTCTGCTTTTTTATTTTTTGTTTCTATTACTGTTTATTTATATTACTTGATTTTGATCTTTTATTTATTTGTGAGCAATGCTGCTGTAATCCTGTAATTTCCCCACTGCGGGACCATTAAAGGATTATCTTATTTGATTTTATCTTATTTTACACACACACACACACACACACACACACACACACACACCCTGGAACCAGACCCATTTCACCTTATAACACTTGGAGGTCTGGTGGTCAATTTCTTGATTTTTCTTGATTTTACATACTTTTTAAATCCCCCTTTTTAAAGTCACTAGCATATGATACAAAATCATGTGTTGTATATCAAAAAATACAGAACAATCTCAGCTATCTATATAATGAGGCACCATTGTCCCAAAGGCACAAGTGTAAATATGAAAATATGACTAAAGCTGAAAAATTGAATCTTGATTTTGGAAATGTCTCATATTTGTTGTGAAAACATAACTTTACTCATGTGGGATAGCGGTTTTGGTGATGGAAATTGGTTTACCAAAAGGTCTTAGGTTCACAAAAGCAGTGGAATATATGAATAAAATGGTAGACACATGTAATTTAATGTCTAAAACCAAATGTATTATTATATGGTGGGGATGATGAGCTGTGGCTGGCTTTGCGGCCTGCTAGGTGATGTGTTCAGGCAGGCAGAGGGACAGGGAGGCTGCTGCAGCTATGCTACATGTTGTCCTCTGGACCCTCACAGCTCTGAATCCACTCTGTAAAATACATTAATACAGTCAGTATGAGTTCACTGTAAGAAAGTTAACGGTGATAGAGACAACAGTTGATTATGCACCGTTCAGTCATATACACGGAAGATAACAGCCAACACAGAACTATTTACCGACGTGCTAATCGCTCGTAGCTCTCGTCAACACACGTTATTTACTGTCTTACAAACATATAATGGAGGTCCAACACTACTGGTCGTACTATGTTCACTGTAAGAAAGTTAACGGTGATAGAGACAACAACTGATTATGCCCCGTTTAGTCATATATACGGATGATAACAGCCAACACGGAACTATTTACCGACGTGCTAACCGCTCGTAGCTCTCGTCAACACACGTTATTTACTGTCTTACAAACATATAATGGAGGTCCAGCACTACTGGTCGTACTATGTTCACTGTAAGAAAGTTAACGGTGATAGAGACAACAACTGATTATGCCCCGTTTAGTCATATATACGGATGATAACAGCCAACACGGAACTATTTACCGACGTGCTAACCGCTCGTAGCTCTCGTCAACACACGTTATTTACTGTCTTACAAACACATAATGGAGGTCCAGCACTACTGGTCGTACTATGTTCACTGTAACAAGTTAACGTGATAGATTCAACAATTGATTACTCACCGTTCAGTCTCACAGAAACGCTGTAGCCAGCTATCTGGCCCGTTAGCTCCGGCTAGCTCCTTGTTAGTGAATCCTTCAGCTCTGAAGCTGCGCCGTCTGTCCCCTCCAATATAGCTCTGCTCAGGACTCTTTGCTTGGCACCTTCTTACTCACAGTGAAGCTTTGCACGCCTCATGTCCATGTTTAGATGCTCAGACGCGGAAGTGGAAACCATATCTATCCGCCAGATTTTTAACCATATTTATGTGACGTATTATTGTGATGATATAATTTTATTAAACATTTAGACACCTGGTGTAACGCTTCGACGCGGGCGCCGACCTCAGAGGGTTAACCTTAAGCTATTTCACAATTCATCTGTTGGTATCCTACCTTACTTTAAACAACAATGTACTTCTCTTTGACTTTATTCAATTTAATCAATCTGCCCTCCTGCCCCGTTTTTTCGGATATCTGTACTTTACTATTTAGATTTCTGTTGATTTTCACTTTTACTTCACTACATTTTGCAAAGAAAACTGATACTTTGGCTGCGATACATTTCCCCTGAAACCTTCGTTATTCGCTACAAACTCAAAAGGGCATAGTTGTTACATGGGTGTGTAGTTGTGTAAGAGACCTAATCGTTAACGATATTAGCCTTCAAGATGTCCTAACCTTCTTAATTGCCCTGATTATGTGAACGACTATACAAAACAACATTGGATCACTAGGCGGGGTTTTAAATATGCTTCCTGCCCTACATAATTAAAACATAGGAACATTTCAAACAATAGTATGTTTCCGGGCGGGTTCAGGGAGTGTGCCTGTGTCCTCATGAGTTAATTTAAGTCGTCAATTTGGAATGTATTAATTGATCGGTATTTACTTTGTACGCTCTGGGTGGCGCCGCCACGCCTCCCTTTGTTCAACCAACCACCTCGGAGGAATGCGGCGGAGTCAGCCAGAACATCGGCAGCCACTTCCCTTTCATCTTCCTCTGGGAGTGACGTCGGGGAGTGCGCTTTTGTAAAAATGAGAGAACAGTTTCCGACGAGTCAAAGGACATAACCAATATAAATCATGACATAGACCATACGTTCATATGTGCATCTACAGAATGCTCTTTAATCTACGATAACCCCTCAGTGCACAGGGACACTTGTGGCCCAGTAATGAGACAATACTTTAAAAAAACAAGCAGACTTCTATTTGAGCAGCTAATATTATTACTGGTAACATAAAGACACTTGCTCTCCTGACAAATATCAAATGCAAAAAGTTCTAATACATACGCGTAAGAACACATGCATAATAAAAATGGGAAAATGACTCAACTATTAAATATATTATATCAAATAGTATATTCTATGGGATACTTCTTCCTCGAGAAGAAGATCCATCGTTAATTTGTAGTTTAACATTTAGTTACTTTTAAAGTAGCTTAAAGTTAGAGATCATCAAATCCCTCTCCGTCTGCTATCACATAGATAATCTCTGTGATCTTGTTTCAGATCTTCCTTGAAGCTATATGATGTTTGCATGAGTGAGATGTTCAAATAGGAATTGTACAAGAAAAACTTTGGAATCTTTCAAATAAATGTGAAGGTTTTGAATGAAACAGAATGAGGCAAAAACAAATTCAGTTATGGTTAATTTATTGATTGAGAAGGGAACATTTAATTTCATAAATTAGGTTTAGTGCAGCGGCTTACAATCACAAACTATTACAATGAACTACAGAATAAACTATTTACATAATTTCATACAATCCTTCAATATCAAGAACTTGTTTTTAAAGATGAACACAATTGTGACATCTTTAGCGTGCGTGCACACACACACACATACACACAAGAAGTACAATAACTTAACCTTAAATTAATCTAGAGGTCGTTTTTTTTCTGCTGGTCACTTTATATACAAATATATATATATATATATATATATATATATATATATATATATATATATATATATATATATATATATTCAAACATGTACACAATAAATACAATAATAAATATAATTGCTCTGATTCGATACAAGCCAGCTTTGGAGAAAGAAAAATGATTGAAGATTCATAATTTGGACATACACGTTGATTAATTGGATAATTACAATGATACCTTTAAATAAAAACTAGATCTTTGTATTCAACAGGTGAACTATGAGTCCATGAGTCTTGACAGCTGACGTGGCTGAACTATAGAAGGAGAGCGGCCATGACAGCCAGTGTGACCGAAAAGAGACTGAATTTGTTGTTGATTGCAGCCGCTGTTACTGCAGATTGTCCTGCTGCTGCTGTTGCTGCTGCTGCTGCTGTTGTTGTTGCTGCTGCTGCTGTTGTTGCTGTTGCTGCTGCTGCTGCTGCTGCTGTGGTTGTTGCTGCTGTTGTTGTTGTTGTTGTTGTTACTGCTGTTGCTGCTGCTGCTGCCGTTGCCGTTGCTGTGTTGGCGACTCTCGATGCCGCTCCAGCTGCAGCTGCTCCCGCCGCCCTTGCCACTGCCGATGCTGTTGCCGCTGCCACCTCCATGTCGGAGATGTCTTCTAGTGGCGTTTCTGTGTTCAGGGACAATTGCATTGCTATCGCCATTCCTTCGGTCATCTCTGCCACCGCCAGTGCCGTTCCTATCGACGCCTTCTCTGCGTCCGTCGTGGCAGTTGACAATAATTCCTCTAGGTCCTCTGCCACGTCTTCTGCTTGCTCGACCACTGTTTTGGCGGCCTCTTTAACCTCGGCAAGTATGTCTTCCGTTGAATTTGAAGATGCCGCCTTCGCCGCCGTGTTTGCCGCGGTTTTCGCTGCGCTTGCTGCGTTGCCTGTTGCTCTTGCTACTTCTGCTGCTCGTAGCCCTGCTGATGCCGGCTCTGTTTCTCCTGCCGCTTGTATTGCTGCCAGCGAAGCTGCGTCTGCCGCGTCAGCTGCCTTTTTTGCTGCAGCCACTGCCTCCTCCACTGTGATTTCCCCCTTTGCAAGTGCAGTGGCAGCGTCTGCTGCTGCCTTTGAAGCGCTCGCCGCCATTGCCGCTGCTGCTGCTGCGTTTGGTCCGTCGACTGCTGCTACTGCTGCTGAGGCTGTTGCCGCCGCCGCTGCTGCTGCTGCGGTCGAACCTACCACTGCTGCTTTCTTTGCTTTAGCTACTTCCGCCGTGGATTGAGCTGCATTAACTGGTCCTGTTGGTGGGGTCGCTGCTGGTGTGGTCGCTGCTGGTGTGGTGACTGCACTTTGGAGGCCATTCGCTGCATTCGCTGCATTCGCTGCTGCTGCTGCAGATTTAGCTGCCGCCTTTGCTATTGATGTTGTTAATGCTGTGCTGTTTGCTGCTGCGGCTTCTCCTATTGTTCCTGCTGTAATTGCTGTTGCGTCCACTATGTCTGCCACTGTGTGTGCTACATCCATTGCTGCACGTGTTGCCATTGGCAATCCTGCTGTTTCTTCCGCTGTGACTGCCGCTAAGGCTTGTTTTGCTCCCACTGCGGCTTTTGACACGTTTGTTGCAGCTTTTTCAGTGGCTTCAACTGCTTCCAGTGTTGCTGCTGTCAAAGCATTAGCTGCTGCGTTAGCTGATTCTCTTGCTGCCAATGCTGCTTGTAGTGCTGCAGCTGCTATTTTTGGCAACCCTGTATTTTGTACTTTTCTTGCCGCTGCCATAGCTGCGTTTGCTGCCAGTTGAGCGGCTTCTACTGCAATGGTTACTGGTACAATTCCGTCTTCGAATAACTCTGCGGCTCTAGCTGCTTCCATTGCGGTCTTTATTGCGTTTTTTACTTCTTCGGATTCTGTTGCTCCATTAGCTGCTGCTAGTGAGCCCGCCAATGCTGTTGCTGCTGCCGCTGTTGCTGTGGATGTCGACACTGCTGACATTTGTCCAGCTGTTAACGTTGGTGCTGTAGTTGTTGTTGCTGCTGGTTGTTGTCCTGCAGGTTGTCCTGCAGGTTGTCCTGCTGGTTGTCCTGCAGGTTGGCCACTACTTGGTGTTTGGTTTGTAGATGAAGAGATGTCGGCACGTGGGAGGGCGGCTTCTGCGGCAGTCGTTGATGATTTTGCAGCTATTGCTGCTAAATCTGCTGCTGCTTTAGCAACATCCTCTGTTATGCCTGTTTTAGTTGCTAACGATGCTGTCAAAGCTGTTGCTTGTGCTATTTCTGCTGCTGCTTTTGCTGCTGATATTGATAGTGCTGCTGGCCCACTGGCGGATTGTAATGCTGTTGCCAATATTTGTGCAACATTGTTTGATTTGTCAGCCACTGTTGTTGCAGCTTGTGCAGCTTGTGCAATTGCTGTTGGTTTACCCGCGGCTAACATGCTAACTGCTGCTGCTGCTTCTTCAGCAGCATTTGCTGCTATTAATGATGCATTTGCAAGTTTTTCCAGGGCTTCTGCTTTTGATGCTGGTGATGCTGCTCGTGCTTCTTTTACTGCTGCTGCAGCTGCTTTTTTGGCAGCATCAGCAACAAGTTTTGCTACTTCTGCTAAATCTTGCAGAGTGTGTTGTGCTGCAGGAAATGTGGCTGCTACTATTGCAAGGTTAACTGCATCTTGTGCAGCTGGGGATGATGTTGTTCCAGCAGCAGTTGAAGTGGCTCCTGCTGCTGCTCCTGCTACAGAGGTCGCTGCTACTACTGCAGAAAATAATGCTGATGCTACTGTTGTTGGCTGTACTGTTGTTGCTGCTGCTGCTGCTGCTACTGTTGCAGCAGATCCAGCTTCATCAGCTGCTTTCTTAGCTAGCTCAGCTGCTTCTTTTGCCTTTTCCTCTGCTGTTTTATCAGTTGATGTGTTTGCAGCAGCTGCTGTTGCTTCTAATGCTGTTGCTTCTGCTAGCTCAGAAAGTCGCAATATTTCTGGGTTGGCTCCGGTTTTGTTTACAGCTTCCCCTAGCACCAATTGCAGGTTTCTTAAAGCATTAGTTGCATCAGATGCGGCCTCTGTTGCAGCGTCAGTAGCGTTGACTGCAGTTTCTGGTGTCGTTGCGTTAGCAGCCATTTCTGCTGCCACTGCTGCTCTCTCAGCTGCAGCGGATGCTTTTTCTACTGCCTCTGCAACTTTGGCGTTTTCTTCTGTGGTTATTGTTGGTACTGATTCAAGTGCTTTTTTAGCTGCAGCTAATGCTAGTTTGGCTTCGTCTGTTGCGTTTCTTGCTGCTTCTGCTGCCGCTGTTGGTGTTATTGATCCGTTTAATGCTGCTGCGGATGCAATTGCTGCTTGTTGAGCAGCTTTAGCAGCGGCTTCTGCAGCTTCGGCTGCAGCTAAAGCAGCGGGTCCAGAAGTTAATGCTGCTGCTAATGCCGATTTTGCTGCTGCTGCTGCTGCAATGGATGCGGCTGTTGCTGCTGCGTTCGCACTTGCCACAGTTGCTGCTGTAGGTTCTTGAGAGTTTGTTGCAGCTGCTGCAGCAGATCCAGCTTCATCAGCTGCTTTCTTAGCGAGCTCAGCTGCTTCTTTTGCCTTTTCCTCTGCTGTTTTATCAGTTGATGTGTTTGCAGCAGCTGCTGTTGCTTCTAATGCTGTTGCTTCTGCTAGCTCAGAAAGTCGCAATATTTCTGGGTTGGCGCCGGTTTTGTTTACAGCTTCCTTTAGCACCGATTGCAGGTTTGTTAAAGCATTATTTGCATCAGATGCGGCCTCTGTTGCAGCGTCAGTAGCGTTGACTGCAGTTTCTGGTGTCGTTGCGTTAGCAGCCATTTCTGCTGCCACTGCTGCTCTCTCAGCTGCAGCGGATGCTTTTTCTACTGCCTCTGCAACTTTGGCGTTTTCTTCTGCGGTTATTGTTGGTACTGATTCAAGTGCTTTTTTAGCTGCAGCTAATGCTAGTTTGGCTTCGTCTGTTGCGTTTCTTGCTGCTTCTGCTGCCGCTGTTGGTGTTATTGATCCGTTTAATGCTGCTGCGGATGCAATTGCTGCTTGTTGAGCAGCTTTAGCAGCGGCTTCTGCAGCTTCGGCTGCAGCTAAAGCAGCGGGTCCAGAAGTTAATGCTGCTGCTAATGCCGATTTTGCTGCTGCTGCTGCTGCAATGGATGCGGCTGTTGCTGCTGCGTTCGCACTTGCCACAGTTGCTGCTGTAGGTTCTTGAGAGTTTGTTGCAGCTGCTGCAGCAGATCCAGCTTCATCAGCTGCTTTCGTAGCGAGCTCAGCAGCTTCTTTTGCCTTTTCCTCTGCTGTTTTATCAGTTGATGTGTTTGCAGCAGCTGCTGTTGCTTCTAATGCTGTTGCTTCTGCTAGCTCAGAAAGTCGCAATATTTCTGGGTTGGCTCCGGTTTGGTTTACAGCTTCCTTTAGCACCGATTGCAGGTTTGTTAAAGCATTATTTGCATCAGATGCGGCCTCTGTTGCAGCGTCAGTAGCGTTGACTGCAGTTTCTGGTGTCGTTGCGTTAGCAGCCATTTCTGCTGCCACTGCTGCTCTCTCAGCTGCAGCGGATGCTTTTTCTACTGCCTCTGCAACTTTGGCGTTTTCTTCTGCGGTTATTGTTGGTACTGATTCAAGTGCTTTTTTAGCTGCAGCTAATGCTAGTTTGGCTTCGTCTGTTGCGTTTCTTGCTGCTTCTGCTGCCGCTGTTGGTGTTATTGATCCGTTTAATGCTGCTGCGGATGCAATTGCTGCTTGTTGAGCAGCTTTAGCAGCGGCTTCTGCAGCTTCGGCTGCAGCTAAAGCAGCGGGTCCAGAAGTTAATGCTGCTGCTAATGCCGATTTTGCTGCTGCTGCTGCTGCAATGGATGCGGCTGTTGCTGCTGCGTTCGCACTTGCCACAGTTGCTGCTGTAGGTTCTTGAGAGTTTGTTGCAGCTGCTGCAGCAGATCCAGCTTCATCAGCTGCTTTCGTAGCGAGCTCAGCTGCTTCTTTTGCCTTTTCCTCTGCTGTTTTATCAGTTGATGTGTTTGCAGCAGCTGCTGTTGCTTCTAATGCTGTTGCTTCTGCTAGCTCAGAAAGTCGCAATATTTCTGGGTTGGCTCCGGTTTTGTTTACAGCTTCCCCTAGCACCAATTGCAGGTTTCTTAAAGCATTAGTTGCATCAGATGCGGCCTCTGTTGCAGCTACAGTAGCGTTGACTGCAGTTTCTGGTGTCGTTGCGTTAGCAGCCATTTCTGCTGCCACTGCTGCTCTCTCAGCTGCAGCGGATGCTTTTTCTACTGCCTCTGCAACTTTGGCGTTTTCTTCTGCGGTTATTGTTGGTACTGATTCAAGTGCTTTTTTAGCTGCAGCTAATGCTAGTTTGGCTTCGTCTGTTGCGTTTCTTGCTGCTTCTGCTGCCGCTGTTGGTGTTATTGATCCGTTTAATGCTGCTGCGGATGCAATTGCTGCTTGTTGAGCAGCTTTAGCAGCGGCTTCTGCAGCTTCGGCTGCAGCTAAAGCAGCGGGTCCAGAAGTTAATGCTGCTGCTAATGCCGATTTTGCTGCTGCTGCTGCTGCAATGGATGCGGCTGTTGCTGCTGCGTTCGCACTTGCCACAGTTGCTGCTGTAGGTTCTTGAGAGTTTGTTGCAGCTGCTGCAGCAGATCCAGCTTCATCAGCTGCTTTCTTAGCTAGCTCAGCAGCTTCTTTTGCCTTTTCCTTTGCTGTTTTATCAGTTGATGTGTTTGCAGCAGCTGCTGTTGCTTCTAATGCTGTTGCTTCTGCTAGCTCAGAAAGTTTTAATATTTCTGGGTTGGCTCCGGTTTTGTTTACAGCTTCCCCTAGCACCGATTGCAGGTTTGTTAAAGCATTATTTGCATCAGATGCGGCCTCTGTTGCAGCGTCAGTAGCTTTGACTGCAGTTTCTGGTGTCGTTGCGTTAGCAGCCATTTCTGCTGCCACTGCTGCTTTCTCAGCTGCAGCGGATGCTTTTTCTACTGCCTCTGCAACTTTGGCGTTTTCTTCTGCGGTTATTGTTGGTACTGATTCAAGTGCTTTTTTAGCTGCAGCTAATGCTAGTTTGGCTTCGTCTGTTGCGTTTCTTGCTGCTTCTGCTGCCGCTGTTGGTGTTATTGATCCGTTTAATGCTGCTGCGGATGCAATTGCTGCTTGTTGAGCAGCTTTAGCAGCGGCTTCTGCAGCTTCGGCTGCAGCTAAAGCAGCGGGTCCAGAAGTTAATGCTGCTGCTAATGCCGATTTTGCTGCTGCTGCTGCTGCAATGGCTGCGGCTGTTGCTGCTGCGTTCGCACTTGCCACAGTTGCTGCTGTAGGTTCTTGAGAGTTTGTTGCAGCTGCTGCAGCAGATCCAGCTTCATCAGCTGCTTTCTTAGCGAGCTCAGCTGCTTCTTTTGCCTTTTCCTCTGCTGTTTTATCAGTTGATGTGTTTGCAGCAGCTGCTGTTGCTTCTAATGCTGTTGCTTCTGCTAGCTCAGAAAGTCGCAATATTTCTGGGTTGGCTCCGGTTTTGTTTACAGCTTCCCCTAGCACCAATTGCAGGTTTCTTAAAGCATTAGTTGCATCAGATGCGGCCTCTGTTGCAGCGTCAGTAGCGTTGACTGCAGTTTCTGGTGTCGTTGCGTTAGCAGCCATTTCTGCTGCCACTGCTGCTCTCTCAGCTGCAGCGGATGCTTTTTCTACTGCCTCTGCAACTTTGGCGTTTTCTTCTGTGGTTATTGTTGGTACTGATTCAAGTGCTTTTTTAGCTGCAGCTAATGCTAGTTTGGCTTCGTCTGTTGCGTTTCTTGCTGCTTCTGCTGCCGCTGTTGGTGTTATTGATCCGTTTAATGCTGCTGCGGATGCAATTGCTGCTTGTTGAGCAGCTTTAGCAGCGGCTTCTGCAGCTTCGGCTGCAGCTAAAGCAGCGGGTCCAGAAGTTAATGCTGCTGCTAATGCCGATTTTGCTGCTGCTGCTGCTGCAATGGATGCGGCTGTTGCTGCTGCGTTCGCACTTGCCACAGTTGCTGCTGTAGGTTCTTGAGAGTTTGTTGCAGCTGCTGCAGCAGATCCAGCTTCATCAGCTGCTTTCTTAGCTAGCTCAGCTGCTTCTTTTGCCTTTTCCTCTGCTGTTTTATCAGTTGATGTGTTTGCAGCAGCTGCTGTTGCTTCTAATGCTGTTGCTTCTGCTAGCTCAGAAAGTCGCAATATTTCTGGGTTGGCTCCGGTTTTGTTTACAGCTTCCCCTAGCACCGATTGCAGGTTTGTTAAAGCATTATTTGCATCAGATGCGGCCTCTGTTGCAGCGTCAGTAGCGTTGACTGCAGTTTCTGGTGTCGTTGCGTTAGCAGCCATTTCTGCTGCCACTGCTGCTTTCTCAGCTGCAGCGGATGCTTTTTCTACTGCCTCTGCAACTTTGGCGTTTTCTTCTGCGGTTATTGTTGGTACTGATTCAAGTGCTTTTTTAGCTGCAGCTAATGCTAGTTTGGCTTCGTCTGTTGCGTTTCTTGCTGCTTCTGCTGCCGCTGTTGGTGTTATTGATCCGTTTAATGCTGCTGCGGATGCAATTGCTGCTTGTTGAGCAGCTTTAGCAGCGGCTTCTGCAGCTTCGGCTGCAGCTAAAGCAGCGGGTCCAGAAGTTAATGCTGCTGCTAATGCTGATTTTGCTGCTGCTGCTGCTGCAATGGATGCGGCTGTTGCTGCTGCGTTCGCACTTGCCACAGTTGCTGCTGTAGGTTCTTGAGAGTTTGTTGCAGCTGTTGCAGCAGATCCAGCTTCATCAGCTGCTTTTGTAGCGAGCTCAGCTGCTTCTTTTGCCTTTTCCTCTGCTGTTTTATCAGTTGATGTGTTTGCAGCAGCTGCTGTTGCTTCTAATGCTGTTGCTTCTGCTAGCTCAGAAAGTCGCAATATTTCTGGGTTGGCTCCGGTTTTGTTTACAGCTTCCCCTAGCACCAATCGCAGGGCTTCTAGTGCATTATTTGCATCAGATGCGGCCTCTGTTGCAGCGTCAGTAGCTTTGACTGCAGTTTCTGGTGTCGTTGCGTTAGCAGCCATTTCTGCTGCCACTGCTGCTTTCTCAGCTGCAGCGGATGCTTTTTCTACTGCCTCTGCAACTTTGGCGTTTTCTTCTGTGGTTATTGTTGGTACTGATTCAAGTGCTTTTTTAGCTGCAGCTAATGCTAGTTTGGCTTCGTCTGTTGCGTTTCTTGCTGCTTCTGCTGCCGCTGTTGGTGTTATTGATCCGTTTAATGCTGCTGCGGATGCAATTGCTGCTTGTTGAGCAGCTTTAGCAGCGGCTTCTGCAGCTTCGGCTGCAGCTAAAGCAGCGGGTCCAGAAGTTAATGCTGCTGCTAATGCCGATTTTGCTGCTGCTGCTGCTGCAATGGATGCGGCTGTTGCTGCTGCGTTCGCACTTGCTGTTGATTGTGCTGCTGTTGTATTCACTGCTCTGGGACATCTGTTTTTCAGAAGTCCTTCAGCAGGCTGGCTGTTGGTTGCTGTTACAAGTCAAGAGATCAAGAGATTGGTCAGAATAATTTGTTATGTCACAAATCATAAATTGTTCTCTTTAGTTCTGGTGTCCGATATATGTATATGTATGTATGTGTATGTGTGTGTGTGTATGTATGTATATATATATAATGTGTGTATATATATATATATATATATTACTTTAATTACTTACCAACAAGTACAAGAACAACGATAAAGGTCTGGATGAACATTGTGATTTTTTTGTTTTCTTCTCCGCCTCCTGCTCCAAAACTACATATGATCATCTCCTGTAAGAAAATAACAAATAATGGAAAGGAGATTTTTAATCTCTATACACACATTGTTTTCAAAATAATAACATGCTTCATTCCACTGAAATTGTAATATTGCATATTTCAAAATATAAAAATGTCATAAAGGTTTCATTGTTGGAAGTTTGTAAGCACGTGTCACATAATATGTCATATAATATCTGGTAATAAAATGAAAATCCAGAAGTCGTTTCCTTGTTGGTCTAAACCAGGGGTGTCAAGCTCATTCTGCCCATTTTGATCTCAAATGGGCCGGACCAGTAAAATCACAGCATAACAACGCATACATAATGACAATATTTCTCTATGTTTAAATCGTTGGTGAAGGTTTTTGGATGATAAACCCTGTTTTAAGGTCTTTCTACAATAAACTAGAAACATAAAGACCAACAATTCAGACATCAGCCCACTGTTTACCTGCTTGGGCTCTCTGCAGACTCCCTCGCAGTTGGGCAATATCTTTATTCAATTCAATTCAGTTTATTTTATATAGCCCAACATCACAAATACAAGTTTGCCTCGGAGGGCTTTACAATCTGTACACATAACATCCTGTCCCGGGACCTCACATCGGATCAGGAAAAACTCCCCTAAAAAGATAGTAAAAACCCTTTCACAGGGAAAAAAGGGAAGAAACCTGAGGGAGAGCAACAGAGGAGGATCCCTCTCCCCCTTTAGTAATGTCAGTGCTTTAATCAACTGTGACTGTGGCTCAATGGTTACCATGCCTGTCTTACAATCAGAGGATCAGTGGTTCGAGCCCTGCCTCAGCTGGTTATTATAATTTTTTTCTCCCTGCAATTTTAACCCCTGGTCTAAACTAACCTTTTTTTTTTTGCATGTCAACAAAAAACGGTATTCCAAATTTCAAAAACAACATTTGAGCAGTTGGAAAATGAGGTCAACAAAAGAAGGGAACAAGATAGAAGCGTGTTGGTTGTGTTGGAGTAGCTGCACTTATAGTAAAGGAGGCAGAGTTCAAACTGTAAATGCAGTTGCAGCAGCTCAAACCCAAAGTTTGAAAAGCAAACAGCTAATCCACTTCAACTTTTTGTTGCTTTGTATACTATCGACGACACAACACAACTTTACTCCCCCCCCCAAAAAAATGTTTGCCATACGGGCGAAAAAAACAAATGGCAACAGATTTCCAAATTAGACGTCACCTCTTGCTCAAAAATAATTTCGTAAATTGCACACAAACGGCATGAATTCTGTTACAATGACAAAAAATGCTCAGAGGCCACAGCAATGTCCAACAATATTTGTTTCTCTTTTCTAACAGTCAAAAAAGAAGTTTGGCACCAAAGCCAGAACCAACAAGTGTTTGTTACTCAAACACGACACGCTCACTAGTCGCCATAATCTATCGTCAAAAGGTCTGACCAAAGAAAATCCAGATTTGTGTATTTCAAAGCAGGTTATTGTTTTAATTTTTTCTGACTTTAATATGTAAAGTGCCCTTGAGTAAATTTTTCTTAAAGCATGATACAATTAAAATGTGTTATCGGTATTATTCCTCAAGGAATCTTATTTCAATGCAGTTTTTATAGACAATTGAGCCCTTCACAAATTCACATATTGATTGACAAATCTTGGAGAAAAGAATCATATCATCATTTGTTTTGTATCAGCAACACTGTACTGTACTTGGATGATTTTACGCAGGTGGCAAACAAAAACTAATTGAAATAAGAAAAATATATATTTGCAACATCAAACATCCGATTGACAAAGTGGTTTCAGCTTCTTACCGGTCAGATGCAGTGAAGTCAAGTAAAATGATGCCGTTTCCTTGGTGTCACTTCGTAGACCTCTCTGTCTTCTTCTGGTTGAGAATGCATTTGCTCTCTGCCTCCTCATCTATAAATACGGTTTGAATTCACGTCACATGTAATGACTAATTATCATAATTATAGACTATAGACTTTCCCCTCCCAGATCAAGGTGGAGGTCAGAGTGTTTCTGTAGTACATGTAATTGCACACGTGTAACCTGAGGTTAATAGAGACGAGTAACTTGTCCAGTGACATTTCATACCTTTTTGACATTGACTAGTAATTAAAAATTGTATTGTTCACTCAATGTTCGAACAGTTTGTTATATTACCTGCGTTGGATGACTGAATGCGTCATAATGGGCCATTTTAGCATACTTAACCTCTTATGTTTTATGGTTTGATAATTCCTTGAAATTATCTGCGATGCCTCATGTCCTTTTATTCTCATTTTCATTAAATGTTCATCAGTTCCCGAGTCGTTTTTGTCGCCATATACCCTTCTTGATTTGCGTCCTTCTCACTAAGAGATGTGGGCTAAATAGTTTCAACCCCGTCTCTTGGAGGAAATGACGTTCACTTTGAACTGATTTGCAACAAAAATCACATTTTCAGAATCAGCTTTATTGGCCATGTACGCATACAAGGAACCTGACTCCCAACGTACATACACAGAAATAGACAAATAAAGACAACAAATTAGAACAGAGCTAAGCATAAACCTTTAGCTACTAAATGTATAGACAGAAGTGTGTGTGTGTGTGTGTGTGTATATGTATATGTATATATATATATACACATACAGTATATAAACATAAAAACGCAGCAACACTGACAAGGAAAGTGGAGGTAGTAGTGCAAATGGAGGTATTATTGTTTTGTTACTACATCGCCTCCACTGAGGGCACATTAAACTAAGTAAAATGGAAACTCATTGTTGTACTAAATTTGCCCATTTTTCTTTGCAGGTGGACATACAAGTGGAATTCCACATTTCTAAAACTTTTTAAGAAGTTAGAAAATGATGTTATAATTATGTAAAATGATGTCAAGATGCGAGTTAGTTGGTGAAGTGAATAGCTGTGGATTACGGTAAAGGAAGCTCTGCATCTGATTGGATGGCGTAATAGTTCGAATTGTAAATGCAATCACAGGCCACCGTCCTTTGGTTCCACCAAGTCTTAATAATAATACTACTTTAATTTGATATAGTTTTTTTTCTGAGTACTCAAAGACGCTTTACATAGGAATCATTCACCCACTGATGAGAGGAGCCTCATCAGGACTATCTAACATCCACACACCGTAGCACAGCTACGGGAGACATGTAGGGTTAAGTGTCTTGCTCAAGGACACATCGACACGGGCTGGCGGAGCCGGGGATCGAGCCGCCGATCCTCTGATTGGAGGACGACCCTGCTCACCACTGAGCCACGGTCACCCACAAGTCTTTGGGCTTCAACTGGGTTTTGTTGGACAGGAGGAAAGATGAGCGACCAACAGGAAGGAACAATACTACAAAGACCTGTGGACATTTCCTCCGCCTCTGACCTGCAGCAAGGAACAGTTTGTTTGGTTGTTTGTCGTTTGTAATCTCTCCGTACATTCCGGTACACAGTGTACCGTGTGTAGCCACGCCTTTCACAAAACTGTACTTGGCCGATCTACAATTGATACATAACCACACATCATTAAACTGTGTCTCCTGTCGTCCTAGAAGTGTACGCATTAAGGTATGATTAATTCATTCTAATAACATATTAGACATTGTATGGAATGCTGCACCACACCTAAACAAGATTCTTAACACACACGCAGGTGCGCGCGCGCACACACACACACACACACACACATACACACACACACACACACACACACAGTACAGTAGCTCCTTGAAACCTCTGAGCACGTCTGCAAAAAAGACCTTGCACTGAAGGTCGGATGATGGGAAATCAAACAAATCAGCTCTCAGTAGAAAGTCTGTGAAGACTCCCATGCTCAATAAAATGTGTTTTATGAAAGAGGAAAACTCACAGGGAGGTTTAATCCTATTTTTGTTAAAACAAGAGTCACATGGAAGGAATAAGGATCCAACCCAAATAAAAAGTTAAAGGTGCAATGTGTAGGATCTGGCCCCATCTAGTGGACTGAAGCTTCTCAAGCCAAGCGTGGAGGAGAAGCCCAAAAACATGAATGTCCCTCTCAATGAATGTCCATTAAATCAAATCTCAAGACCTTCAGACTCATCGGAAAGTATCTCTGCCCGGTCACCAGCATCACGGTCAACTAAAACCCACCAAACAATGTGAATCATTGACAGGAAAACATTGAGGTTTCAGGAAAATACACAACATGTTCAGCTTTGAAGGTTTCATGAGCTACTCCGACTTAAAGTTTATGTTTAAATGCCGACATGGATGGTGCTTCTTTCCTGCCGAATGAATTTGTTAAAAAAACTACAACAACATTCCCATGCAACTAAACTACGTTCTCAATTAGGTTTCAAGGGAAGCATATTTTCTCTTTGTCTCCTGAGTGAAAGTTCTGTGTTCATTCCAAACCCATTTGTGAAATATGTGAATCATCAAATACAAACAAATCATTCCATGATAGAGTCTCAGCCAATCAGCTGCAGCAAAGACAGTTTCTGTAATTGTATGTCGTGCTGATTCAGGGGTTCATTTTTCTGATAACTTTGGTTTCAATTAGTTATTTGCTAGAAAAAGATGGCGTGACGTCTTTATGCGGCTTTAGTTGACGAAAATATCTGATGGAAATATTTGCCTTTTTTCCAATTGATGTTATGTATATTCATGTAAAAGTTTAATAAAAAGAGTCTTGGCCCTTTGCATGACATGAACGTGGTATAGAAAGAGCAAAACACAATGCAGAAATCGCACACTGTGCAACTTCTGCAGAGGGTGTCTCCCTTTCTGGCACTGCTGGTAAACTGCTGACAGGCGAAGAACGACACAGCATTCATGAGATCAACAGAATCGTTTCCTGGAATGTAGTTAAGCCATTTTAGCACCGCTCCAACGTGCAGCAGTACGTGTTTGTTCGTCTCTAATTGCCAACACTAATTTAGGACATAGTGAGTGCGTACAGCCGCTCCTTTGGCAGACCGACATCCAACTGACACTCAGTGCGTTGGCTCCAAATAGAATAACAAGTGAATATTACCAAATTCACGTTTAAAAAAAATATATATGAACAAATTATCCAAAAAAAAGTTGGAGTCAATCATTTATGTTTAAGGGTGTGTGTCAAAACAATGCTTTATGGTCATCGAGATATTTGGTTATCATCAAATGTTGGCCGTGTACGTTTCTGAAAACAAGACACACATTAAACGTTTCAACCAAAGATACAACAACTTAACAGTGTAACGTAACGCAACAATGTAACGCAACAACGTAACACAACAACGTAACACAACAACGTAAGGCAACACTGTAACGCAACACTGTAACGCAACAACGTAACACAACACAACAACGTAAGGCAATACTGTAACGCAACACCGTAACACAACAACATAACACAACAATGTAAGGCAACACTGTAACGCAACACCATAACACAACAACGTAACACAACAACGTAAGGCAACACAACAACGTTAACTGTTGTGTGTACTTTTACTTATCCGCACCTGTTTTGTCATCACTTCATCACAAAATAGAAGATGATATAAATATATATATTTGTATTTATTTATTATTGTAACCCTTTGTTTACATGCTTTAACCGTAGAGCTGTAGCTCCAAACCTTTATTAAGTTCCCTAAACAGAGTTATTCCTCAAATGATCTTTACACATGTTGTTTGTTGTTGTATTTCATTGTTATGTTGGTTATTTTTTATTCATAATTCGCAAGTTAAAACCCCAAACCTTTTAAAGAATGTGTGGAACATAAATCTGTCTTCTCACCCAATATATTTTAATTAATCAATGAGTTGTTTTCATTAACAATTTAAACACTGTTAAAACATATGTTTTTTCCCTTTGCATTATGTTTAATCTGTCTTAATCTATCTTTTGATCTGCTTCTTGGATTGTTTTATATTGTATTGTTCTTTAGTGTAATACTCTCATTGTACTACTGATATCCTGTTCCCATAACATTTTATTTCATTTTAAAAGAAGATACCATTTGCTTGAGAAAAGAAGAAAACAAGTTGTAGTTTTTAAAGTATTGTTTTGTATGATTGTAGTGTTAGAGGTCACACAACATGAGAGATGCAATTATACCTGAGCAAAGACGCCAATGGCCCTAATTAGCATCTACACCCTGTCTGCTTGATGATTCCAGCTACTGGTATGTAGGCTGTGATAGGGAACACCTTGTGACTATTATATTTAGCTTTTATGACAGTTGAGTTGTTGTTTATTGTTTAAATTACAACACATGTACTGTGTTGACACTGGTGTTGTAATACTTTATATTGAGATGTTTTAAATATTCTAACACTTCTCATTGTAATGTAGGTCTAAATGACTTTAAACATAATATTTTACAACACATATCTCCTTCCACCCTCTTAGGGTACACGATTACAGAATTTTGATCCACGACGAGCTCCAAATCCACTAAACCAGCACAAACATCTGAATCCATTGCGTGAGCCAATGCTATGCCAGTCTGCATTTGAGGGCGGGATTTAGGATTTATTTGTGGGGTTTGTCAAAGGTCCATTCTTGGCCCACTGATGTTCCTTATACATGCTTCCTCTCAACCACATGATTGACAACCACGATGTCTTCCACCGTTGTTACGCAGATGACACACAGCTATTTGTTCCTCAGTTTAGATCATTTCATTGCTACTAGATTTGATGTACACGGTTTAGAAGTGGCTTATCGTGACGTCTTCCAAAAGTCATTTTCTTGCTTTCTCTTTGTGAGTGCTTGCATAACAATGACGATGTTTTACTGAGACCATTTATAGCTGCAATTTGACTTTTTACTCTTTTGCAAAAAGGCAAAATGATATAATGCATTCACAGTCAGGTACAAAATAACCAATCTTGTAATTCAAATAAAACTAACTTACTGAGATATTGACTTGAAAAAAGCTATAATTATATTGTTTGGTAAAACTTAATTTTACGTCTTAATAGGTGATCATCAGTGTACTGGAAATTTCCCTGAAATGTACCTGAAAATGAAGATTACCCAACATTATGTAATAATTATATTCTGCTCGGTCATAAATAGCTAGTCATTTGTTTAATCCATTTTTAGAACAGCAATACAAAGTTAACTGATGATTATTTCCAGGTTGTTTCCCGGTAACGAGATTATAATTAGCGTGGTATGTAATTTGCAAGCATACAATTGCATAAATACATTAAATAAGCAGTTGACAAAGTGTATTGACGTTGTATACTTCTACCAAGTATAATAATTATATAATGATTAAGTAGGCCAGAATATGGAGGTCAGAGCTTTACGTTTGTTTAAGGTTCCCTTTCCTCTGATTTCTACAATAATGGCTCCCTGTCTTCACCACAATGCTCACAGCTGAGGAACTCTCCATCCTCATAACTGGTCTCACTGGCTTTAGCCGTTCTAAATCACGTTGTGACGTAACTGCAGAAGAACAATTGTGCACATTTACCTCACAGCTGGAGTGACTCAGCATGAGAGAAAGTCCTTTGTGGCTAGAATACGTCAATGCAGCTTGAGGAGGCATCGCTGGCGTCACAAGTGTGACTCATTTTACACAATTTAAACTCAATGGTGTTGTGACGCTATACTATGACTTATCTGCAGCTGGTTTGAACCCACATCAACAAGAGACGGTTGCCGAGCAGCAAAGCACACCAGCAGCACACCTTCAGCTTCAAAAAGTCAGGCGGAGAACCTCAAAATGAATTCTGCATGAGAGAAACATGCCCCTTACCTTTTAAAAACCAATATAAAACTGTAAATCATAGCTTGTTTTATGAAAAAATGCCCAAAACTGCTGTATTTTGATGTATTGAACACCATAAGTCATATACAAGTGAAATATATGGTTTGGTACATGAGAAAATTAAATTATCACAGATGTGCGCAAATGTGCCCCAATGCAAGTTTTGAATGAATGTTCTCTGTTCTAAACCCTCTGTAACTTTGTTCTGCTTCACTTTATCAAGGTCAACCTTTGCAGAGAGAATGTTCACATATTGTGTTATGATTTGGGTTAGAGAATGTTCACATATTGTGTTATGATTTGGATTAGAGAATGTTCACATATTGAGCTATGATTTGGGTTAGAGAATGTTCACATATTGTGTTATGATTTGGATTAGAGAATGTTCACATATTGAGCTATGATTTGGGTTAGAGAATGTTCACATATTGTGCTATGATTTGGGTTAGAGAATGTTCACATATTGTGTTATGATTTGGGTTAGAGAATGTTCACATATTGAGCTATGATTTGGGTTAGAGAATGTTCACATATTGTGCTATGATTTGGGTTAGTGAATGTTCACATATTGTGTTATGATTTGGGTTAGAGAATGTTCACATATTGTGTTATGATTTGGGTTAGAGAATGTTCACATATTGTGCTATGATTTGGGTTAGAGAATGTTCACATATTGTGCTATGATTTGGGTTAGAGAATGTTCACATATTGAGCTATGATTTGGGTTAGAGAATGTTCACATATTGAGCTATGATTTGGGTTAGAGAATGTTCACATATTGTGCTATGATTTGGGTTAGAGAATGTTCACATATTGTGCTATGATTTGGGTTAGAGAATGTTCACATATTGTGCTATGATTTGGGTTAGAGTTGGACCTTACAGCTGCATCATTTGAAAGAAATAATCATCCTGAAAGTGATTTTTTTATAGGCGGACCTGAAACCTTTTCATTTTTTCTGTGTGTCATCTTCATTTACTCTTAACCAGTAACATATATACTGATATTTACACATCTGAACAAAATATCACATGTGTTCCTTTTATTATAACACCAACATTATTCAAATAGCCCTAGTGGTTGCAGAGATACACACTTTTTAGTTTGGGTATGACATTTTCGAGCAGAGGCCTAAACATAGGTTCGTTTTCTAAAGGTTAAAACCCGACACACTCACATCCTCTGGAATTCTCCCTTTATTACGCTTTTCCACCAAAAGGTTTTTTTAAACTCCGGAAAAACCCGTTAAAATAGACGATAGAGTTCTTTCCCAATGCGAGTATGAAGTGCTTTATTTCCCTGATCTGCAGAGTTCTACATCCCAGACACAGGGTGGATGTTGTGGGTGTTACTTATGAATTACAATAACTGTTCAAATCCCTGTTGATTTTACAGAAACATGAATAAGACCCGCCTCTCCTCAAGGGCGTCGTCTTCTGCTTCCTGCAACTCTTTCACTGTATTAAATCCTTGTCGTGTTTGTCCTTTTCTTTTTTCGTCCTTTGTCTGACTTTACTCTTCATCCTCATCAACCACCACAAGCAGCTGCCCCAGTCTGCCGCAACACGCTCTACGTCAACAGGATCTGCGTGTCCAATAATGTCCAATAATTCATAACGCACGCCTTCACCTGTATATGAATCACATGCAACACACACACATAAGAGCTAGCACTTTAACGTGATGTGGACGCGTCGGCCTGACGTTTCAATTAAAGTGACAGCCAGCATCAGATTAGTGTCAAGCTGTATGTGGTTTCATCGCAGCAAACAGTGCATGCTTTAAACGCAGGTCTGAGGAGTGGAAGCATGCCGAGCATCACATCTAATTGCCTGCTTTTTAATTATTTCAGAGACAAGCTGGTGTGACATCTAAAGGTTTGATGTGCAACAGTTTCCTGCAGCCCAAAAGCAGGGTTCACGGCCCGTTCTGGTCTGCAGGTCCAACAGAACCGCTTCATCCGACAGTCTCACGGCGCGTTGTGGAATAATCACAAAGTGCATCACAGTAGTTCTGTGAACAGGGACACCAAGTGTTCGCTTCTTTTTGTGTCGCTCTGAACGTTTCTCTTCTTTTTGGGTTAAAAACAAAAGTTAAGTTCAGGCAACAAAACCACATCATAGGTTTAGAAACTCTCATGGACAGTTAGGTTCAGAACCACGACCATGAAACCACAGCTGGGGGTCAGACAGCGGTCTCCTGGGTGAAAGTCCTGTTTGCTGGACCCCTTCACCTCCAACATTCATCTTCTGCATATAACAAAGTTTTGGACTTGCTCCGACTGCTCCTTCGTCACGTGGATGCATTCAATGAGTGTTTCCACCACCAATGAGGCTCAGAATGATCTTGAAGTGTTTTTTTGGGCTGCATTCATTCAAAATCCGCCCCCTCTCTTCATTCACATCTTTTTTGTTGTTGATCGTACTTCTTCTTCTTCTTTTGGGTCAAATATGGATGACAGACAGTCACATGTGAACACTGGAGGCAACAGACACTCCACCCGGTCTGGAGGAGGAGGAACGAGACGCCCTCACATGACCTTTTATAAATGAGGTCGCATTGCAACTAGGTTGGTATGTGCCATGTACTTAAGTCTCAATCATAGAACAATTTTAATAAACCAATTAATCAGCTTCATCTGCCATCTGGTCACATGTGTCTCAGCTGTGTTTCTGTAGAGACAAACAGGCCGTTCTCACACAATGTTCATAGCGATACCTAGAAAAAGGAATTAAATGAAATGTGTATAGCTCAATATCACAAATCACACATTTTCATACGACATCCTCTGTCTGTAATGCACTGTAATACTATAATAAATATAATAAGTAATACTATATAAATCTAGTTGTATGTAATCCACGTGATCGTGAACCACAATAGAATGATAATAATAAAGATAGCAGACATAGAAATATGACTATTATTGCAAACAGCAGCAGTGGATCGCCCCCTCAATTCAATTCAATTCAATTCAGTTTATTTTATATAGCCCAACATCACAAATACAAGTTTGCCTCGGAGGGCTTTACAATCTGTACACATAACATCCCTGTCCCGGGACCTCACATCGGATCAGGAAAAACTCCCCTAATAAAGATAGTAAAAACCCTTTCACAGGGAAAAAAGGGAAGAAACCTGAGGGAGAGCAACAGAGGAGGATCCCTCTCCCCGGATGGACAGAAGCAATAGATGTCATGTGGCCAGAATGAATAGCGTAGTTACAGCACATTCAATGAATATGACAGAAATTATTCATATAATGAGTATTAGGCATGGTCCATGATCCTGATAATCCATGAAGCAGAAGGTCAACGGTTTTATGATATCTTGTGAAAAAATGTGTCCTCTTTTTTTTAAATATTTTCCACTGAAAGTCTAGCAACTCAAGTCAGTTTGAGACGAGCCACTTCAAGTCCAAAACTAAGTGGGTTTTTGTTTTCTTTCTACTTCCTGGTAGATGATTAGGTGGATTATATTCAAAGATAGGAGATAAAGGTCTGAACGCTGTATGAGAACAGCCTGAGTGGATATAATAGAATAGTAGTGTTGTAGAAGTAAAAGAAAATAGAATAATAAATGAGTCTTTGGTGAGATGGGGAAGTATGAAACATTTTCAACTCAAAATGTTTGAGAACCATTGACTCATTTCAACTTCCGTATCTGCTCCCTCATTGGTTCAGCTCACGTCTTAATGTGCACCTGCATTTATACGAATACCTACAATTGTGGCTGAATTCATTCAACAATTCTGGAAAATGGTGACCAGACGCTGAATTGTTGCTCCAAAAAGGATGAATTGAGTACAAGCGCCAACGTTTCAACTCCACATCTTCTACTCCATGTCTTCAGTTATGGTACAATAAACAGGAAGAGACCCATTTATACTGAAATAATCCTCCAAATGATCGGGGCAAAGATTGTGTAAGAAATAATCGACATGCTCAACACTTGTAAGCAAAGGGTTTTTTCGGTCACCGGCTTCAAGGAGCTTCAACGCAGGTACGTTAATTACAAGATTGGTTCTTTTGTACCTGACTGAATGCATTCTTAATCCAATTGCAGCCATTAATGGCCTCAGTAAAACATTTGCATTGTTATGCAAGCACTCACAAAGAGAACGCAAGACAATTACTTTTGTAACTAGGTTGGCATTTGCCATCCAGATTACTTTGAACGCCAATTAGGCCGTTGGGTTACTGGATGTCGGCGCACATGAGTCTCAATCATAGGAATACTTTTATTAAACCAATTAATCAGCTTCATCTGACATCTGGTCACATGTGTCTCTCAGCTGTGTTCTTATACAATGTACACAACATGTGCAGAAACACAGCTGAGACACATGTGACCAGATGTCAGATGAAGCTGATTAATTGGTTTATTAAAATTGTTCTATGATTGAGACTTAAGTACATGGCACATACCAACCTAGTTGCAATGCGACCTCATTTATAAAAGGTCATGTGAGGGCGTCTCGTTCCTCCTCCTCCAGACCGGGTGGAGTGTCTGTTGCCTCCAGTGTTCACATGTGACTGTCTGTCATCCATATTTGACCCAAAAGAAGAAGAAGAAGTACGATCAACAACAAAAAAGATGTGAATGAAGAGAGGGGGCGGATTTTGAATGAATGCAGCCCAAAAAAACACTTCAAGATCATTCTGAGCCTCATTGGTGGTGGAAACACTCATTGAATGCATCCACGTGACGAAGGAGCAGTCGGAGCAAGTCCAAAACTTTGTTATATGCAGAAGATGAATGTTGGAGGTGAAGGGGTCCAGCAAACAGGACTTTCACCCAGGAGACCGCTGTCTGACCCCCAGCTGTGGTTTCATGGTCGTGGTTCTGAACCTAACTGTCCATGAGAGTTTCTAAACCTATGATGTGGTTTTGTTGCCTGAACTTAACTTTAGTTTTTAACCCAAAAAGAAGAAAAACTTTCAGAGCGACACAAAAAGAAGCGAACACTTGGTGTCCCTGTTCACAGAACTACTGTGATGCACTTTGTGATTATTCCACAACGCGCCGTGAGACTGTCGGATGAAGCGGTTCTGTTGGACCTGCAGACCAGAACGGGCCGTGAACCCTGCTTTTGGGCTGCAGGAAACTGTTGCACATCAAACCTTTAGATGTCACACCAGCTTGTCTCTGAAATAATTAAAAAGCAGGCAATTAGATGTGATGCTCGGCATGCTTCCACTCCTCAGACCTGCGTTTAAAGCATGCACTGTTTGCTGCGATGAAACCACATACAGCTTGACACTAATCTGATGCTGGCTGTCACTTTAATTGAAACGTCAGGCCGACGCGTCCACATCACGTTAAAGTGGTCGTTCTACGCAAAGAGAACGTGACGTCGCCAAATGAACTGGTCCGTGTCTGGAGGGCCAGCTCTTATGTGTGTGTGTTGCATGTGATTCATATACAGGTGAATGTGTGCGTTATGAATTATTGGACATTATTAATCAACAGGGATTTGAACAGTTATTGTAATTCATTAACATCCAAAACTCACAAGTCACAAGCCGTCCTCAGAGCCACCAGACTTTATAGACAGAAAGTGTGTTTCTGCCTCGCTGGTCGTCGTTGATCAATGGTTTGTCTTCTCTGGTCCAACAATCCCGTCCCAGAGTTTGAAAGAGAGATTGAATAAGTAACAGATAAAAACAAAAAGTAACGCCCACAACATCCGCCCTGTGTCTGGGATGTAGAACTCTGAGAAGTGTCTCACATTAAATAGCTTTGTATTTCATTTGAAACTACTATATTTTTTAGTCGATATGAATATTTTCTGTGCTTTTTGAATATACGTTTCTCTTCCATTGGAGCCTCAGGAATTAAGAAAATATTGGTTACATTTCTGAAAACTTTCTCTTTCCTCGCATCACATGAAAACCAAAAATGCCTTCTTTACCACAGATCGATACATTCGATACTTTTGATACTTTTGATACATTTGATACTTTTGATACTTTTGATACATTCGATACTTTTGATACTTTTGATACATTTGATACTTTTGATACTTTTGAGACATTCGATACTTTTGATACATTTGATACTTTTGATACATTTGATACATTCGATACATTCTCTCATAGATCTCATTTAATATATTCTCTCACAGAAGCACTTTGTAACGTCTGTAATCATTAAATTGATTCCATTTGTCTTTTTCTAGATTCTTCTTTGGGGATGAGCAGACGTTTGGAGCCTTTATGTTTTATTGTTCTCCTGCAGCGCCACCTGGTGACCACTTGCTCAACAGCTGACGCTGGCACATTACATCACATTCCATTCCATTCCATTCCATTATATCGCATTACATTGCATTACATTGCATTACATTACGTTACATTGCGTTACATTACATTACATTGCATTGCATTACATTACATTGCATTGCATTACATTGCATTGCATTACATTGCACAGGTGTGACTGGTTCACTGATCTCCTGCTCGCTTTCAAATGGAGTTTCAGATTTTGGGACCTTTCTAATCTTTTTTAAAGGGAATAAAAATGACTTCATCTTTGTAGCTTTGCAAATGTTCTTCAAACACAGATTTTACTTCAGTGTTTACATTAAGTCAACAAGTTTATTTTTGTTGTTTTTACATTGTTTTATTGTATTCAATGTCTTTTATATGTAATTTGTGATCGTTCTGTCAGGACTCTGGAAATGAAGAATTAAACCCAAACACTAGAACGCCTCTTTGCCCTTTATGAACCGGCAGAGAACCAGTGAAGATGTCTTCATGTATACTGGTCTAACTGGACTGACTGGTGACGTGGGAACAGGTGAGGAGGTCAATGAGGCGACAACACAGACATCACAAGGTCACCTCTCCTACAGGACAGGACTCAAGGACACACTTGTTGAGCCTTTGTGTTGTTCTGTGTCACTTTGTTGTTTTGTGTCTCTTTGCAGTTGTTGTTTGTCTCTTTGTGGTCATTTTGAGTCTCATATTCATTTTGTGTGTTTGTGGATGTTTCATATTTTATATTGTTCGTCTCTTTGTAGCTGTTGTGTGTCTCTTTGTGGTTGTTGTGTGTCTCTTTGTAGTTGTTGCATTTTTTTCTCCAATTATAAGATTATACAATTATACATTTGTTCTTTATCATTGGTTACCTGCACTCATTGTGTAATTAATGCTTTAATTATTGTGTGTACAGCTAGACATGTGTCATATGTTGATATTTCACAGTGATATTTAACTTAAACGTTTATTAATTAACAAAAAAGCCTGTTATATTTGTCCTCTATATCAATGGTAGTATTTTGCATTAACAGCTAACAAAGCATTATTGTCTTAAAGATAAAGAGAAAAAAGTAATAAAAGTAGTGAAACATTTTAAACATTTAAACATTATGGTACTGATGATGACATTTTGGTGAATCAGAGATTTAAACTAATGCTTGTCAATATCAGTAATAGTTTAATTACAGATCTTATAAAATGCACAAATTGTAAAAACATTATTTAATTTGCATTACCAAACTGAAACTAACAAAAGTCTGCTTTTATATTTATTTGACAGAAAAGCTATTTCCCATGATGATGATGATGATGAAGATGAAGATCTGTATGATCCTACTTCTGTGTGTTGGTAAGTTTAATTGATTGATTCCCAGTAAAAGATGTAAAGATGTTCAAATGTAGAATCAATATTTTAAAGGTTTACTAATTCAACCATTACATTGCTGAACAGCATCAGGCAACGCACAGAGCACAACAACTACAGCAGCAACAACAACTACACCAGCAGCAACCACGACCACAGCAGCTGCAACGACAACTACAGTTGCAGCAACAACGACCACAGCTGCAGCAACAACAACTACAGTTGCAGCAACAACAACTACAGTTGCAGCAACAACGACCACAGCTGCAGCAACAACAACTACAGTTGCAGCAACAACAACTACAGTTGCAGCAACAACGACCACACCTGCAGCAACAACAACCACAGCAGCTGCAACAACTACACCAGCAGCAACAACAACAACAACAACTCCAGCAGCAACAACAACTACAGCAGCAACAACAACTACAGCAGCAACAACAACCACAGCAGCTGCAACAACAACTACAGTTGCAGCAACAACGACAACAGATGCAACAACCACAACTACAGTTGCAACAACTACAGTTGCAGCAACAACGGCCACAGCTGCAACAACCACAACTACAGTACTTCATCTGCCATCTGGTCACATGTGTCTCAGCTGTGTTTCTGTAGAGACAAACAGGCCGTTCTCACACAATGTTCATAGCGATACCTAGAAAAAGGAATTAAATGAAATGTGTATCGCTCAATATCACAAATCACACATTTTCATACGACATCCTCTGTCTGTAATGCACTGTAATACTATAATAAATATAATAAGTAATACTATATAAATCTAGTTGTATGTAATCCACGTGATCGTGAACCACAATAGAATGATAATAATAAAGATAGCAGACATAGAAATATGACTATTATTGCAAACAGCAGCAGTGGATCGCCCCCTCATGCAACGGTTTTATGATATCTTGTGAAAAAATGTGTCCTCTTTTTTTAAATATTTTCCACTGAAAGTCTAGCAACTCAAGTCAGTTTGAGACGAGCCACTTCAAGTCCAAAACTAAGTGGGTTTTTGTTTTCTTTCTACTTCCTGGTAGATGATTAGGTGGATTATATTCAAAGATAGGAGATAAAGGTCTGAACGCTGTATGAGAACAGCCTGAGTGGATATAATAGAATAGTAGTGTTGTAGAAGTAAAAGAAAATAGAATAATAAATGAGTCTTTGGTGAGATGGGGAAGTATGAAACATTTTCAACTCAAAATGTTTGAGAACCATTGACTCATTTCAACTTCCGCATCTGCTCCCTCATTGGTTCAGCTCATGTCTTAATGTGCACCTGCATTTATACGAATACCTACAATTGTGGCTGAATTCATTCAACAATTCTGGAAAATGGTGACCAGACGCTGAATTGTTGCTCCAAAAAGGATGAATTGAGTACAAGCGCCAACGTTTCAACTCCACATCTTCTACTCCATGTCTTCAGTTATGGTACAATAAACAGGAAGAGACCCATTTATACTGAAATAATCCTCCAAATGATCGGCGCAAAGATTGTGTAAGAAATAATCGACATGCTCAACACTTGTAAGCAAAGGGTTTTTTCGGTCACCGGCTTCAAGGAGCTTCAACGCAGGTACGTTAATTACAAGATTGGTTCTTTTGTACCTGACTGAATGCATTCTTAATCCAATTGCAGCCATTAATGGCCTCAGTAAAACATTTGCATTGTTATGCAAGCACTCACAAAGAGAACGCAAGACAATTACTTTTGTAACTAGGTTGGCATTTGCCATCCAGATTACTTTGAACGCCAATTAGGCCGTTGGGTTACTGGATGTCGGCGCACATGAGTCTCAATCATAGGAATACTTTTATTAAACCAATTAATCAGCTTCATCTGACATCTGGTCACATGTGTCTCTCAGCTGTGTTCTTATACAATGTACACAACATGTGCAGAAACACAGCTGAGACACATGTGACCAGATGTCAGATGAAGCTGATTAATTGGTTTATTAAAATTGTTCTATGATTGAGACTTAAGTACATGGCACATACCAACCTAGTTGCAATGCGACCTCATTTATAAAAGGTCATGTGAGGGCGTCTCGTTCCTCCTCCTCCAGACCGGGTGGAGTGTCTGTTGCCTCCAGTGTTCACATGTGACTGTCTGTCATCCATATTTGACCCAAAAGAAGAAGAAGAAGTACGATCAACAACAAAAAAGATGTGAATGAAGAGAGGGGGCGGATTTTGAATGAATGCAGCCCAAAAAAACACTTCAAGATCATTCTGAGCCTCATTGGTGGTGGAAACACTCATTGAATGCATCCACGTGACGAAGGAGCAGTCGGAGCAAGTCCAAAACTTTGTTATATGCAGAAGATGAATGTTGGAGGTGAAGGGGTCCAGCAAACAGGACTTTCACCCAGGAGACCGCTGTCTGACCCCCAGCTGTGGTTTCATGGTCGTGGTTCTGAACCTAACTGTCCATGAGAGTTTCTAAACCTATGATGTGGTTTTGTTGCCTGAACTTAACTTTTGTTTTTAACCCAAAAAGAAGAGAAACGTTCAGAGCGACACAAAAAGAAGCGAACACTTGGTGTCCCTGTTCACAGAACTACTGTGATGCACTTTGTGATTATTCCACAACGCGCCGTGAGACTGTCGGATGAAGCGGTTCTGTTGGACCTGCAGACCAGAACGGGCCGTGAACCCTGCTTTTGGGCTGCAGGAAACTGTTGCACATCAAACCTTTAGATGTCACACCAGCTTGTCTCTGAAATAATTAAAAAGCAGGCAATTAGATGTGATGCTCGGCATGCTTCCACTCCTCAGACCTGCGTTTAAAGCATGCACTGTTTGCTGCGATGAAACCACATACAGCTTGACACTAATCTGATGCGGCTGTCACTTTAATTGAAACGTCAGGCCGACGCGTCCACATCACGTTAAAGTGGTCGTTCTACTCAAAGAGAACGTGACGTCGCCAAATGAACTGGTCCGTGTCTGGAGGGCCAGCTCTTATGTGTGTGTGTTGCATGTGATTCATATACAGGTGAATGTGTGCGTTATGAATTATTGGACATTATTAATCAACAGGGATTTGAACAGTTATTGTAATTCATTAACATCCAAAACTCACAAGTCACAAGCCGTCCTCAGAGCCACCAGACTTTATAGACAGAAAGTGTGTTTCTGCCTCGCTGGTCGTCGTTGATCAATGGTTTGTCTTCTCTGGTCCAACAATCCCGTCCCAGAGTTTGAAAGAGAGATTGAATAAGTAACAGATAAAAACAAAAAGTAACGCCCACAACATCCGCCCTGTGTCTGGGATGTAGAACTCTGAGAAGTGTCTCACATTAAATAGCTTTGTATTTCATTTGAAACTACTATATTTTTTAGTCGATATGAATATTTTCTGTGCTTTTTGAACACACGTTTCTCTTCCATTGGAGCCTCAGGAATTAAGAAAATATTGGTTACATTTCTGAAAACTTTCTCTTTCCTCGCATCACATGAAAACCAAAAATGCCTTCTTTACCACAGATCGATACATTCGATACTTTTGATACTTTTGATACATTCGATACTTTTGATACTTTTGATACATTTGATACTTTTGATACTTTTGATACATTCGATACTTTTGATACTTTTGATACTTTTGATACATCCGATACATTCTCTCATAGATCTCATTTAATATATTCTCTCACAGAAGCACTTTGTAACGTCTGTAATCATTACATTGATTCCATTTGTCTTTTTCTAGATTCTTCTTTGGGGATGAGCAGACGTTTGGAGCCTTTATGTTTTATTGTTCTCCTGCAGCGCCACCTGGTGACCACTTGCTCAACAGCTGACGCTGGCACATTACATCACATTCCATTCCATTCTATTCCATTATATCACATTACATTGCATTACATTACGTTACATTACATTACATTGCATTGCATTACATTACGTTACATTACATTACATTGCATTGCATTACATTGCATTGCATTACATTACGTTACATTACGTTACATTACATTACATTGCATTGCATTACATTGCATTGCATTACATTGCACAGGTGTGACTGGTTCACTGATCTCCTGCTCGCTTTCAAATGGAGTTTCAGATTTTGGGACCTTTCTAATCTTTTTTAAAGGGAATAAAAATGACTTCATCTTTGTAGCTTTGCAAATGTTCTTCAAACACAGATTTTACTTCAGTGTTTACATTAAGTCAACAAGTTTATTTTTGTTGTTTTTACATTGTTTTATTGTATTCAATGTCTTTTATATGTAATTTGTGATCGTTCTGTCAGGACTCTGGAAATGAAGAATTAAACCCAAACACCAGAACGCCTCTTTGCCCTTTATGAACCGGCAGAGAACCAGTGAAGATGTCTTCATGTAT
The DNA here is from genome assembly GCA_038501785.1 of Myoxocephalus aenaeus. Lineage (NCBI taxonomy): Eukaryota > Metazoa > Chordata > Actinopteri > Perciformes > Cottidae > Myoxocephalus > Myoxocephalus aenaeus. The sequence goes on from JBAMJR010000600.1 coordinate 163,587, forward strand.
ACTGGTCTAACTGGACTGACTGGTGACGTGGGAACAGGTGAGGAGGTCAATGAGGCGACAACACAGACATCACAAGGTCACCTCTCCTACAGGACAGGACTCAAGGACACACTTGTTGAGCCTTTGTGTTGTTCTGTGTCACTTTGTTGTTTTGTGTCTCTTTGCAGTTGTTGTTTGTCTCTTTGTGGTCATTTTGAGTCTCATATTCATTTTGTGTGTTTGTGGATGTTTCATATTTTATATTGTTCGTCTCTTTGTAGCTGTTGTGTGTCTCTTTGTGGTTGTTGTGTGTCTCTTTGTAGCTGTTGCATTTTTTTCTCCAATTATAAGATTATACAATTATACATTTGTTCTTTATCATTGGTTACCTGCACTCATTGTGTAATTAATGCTTTAATTATTGTGTGTACAGCTAGACATGTGTCATATGTTGATATTTCACAGTGATATTTAACTTAAACGTTTATTAATGAACAAAAAAGCCTGTTATATTTGTCCTCTATATCAATGGTAGTATTTTGCATTAACAGCTAACAAAACATTATTGTCTTAAAGATGAAGAGAATAAAGTAATAAAAGTAGTAAAACATTTTAAACATTTAAACATTATGGTACTGATGATGACATTTTGGTGAATCAGAGATTTAAACTAATGCTTGTCAATATCAGTAATAGTTTAATTACAGATCTTATAAAATGTACAAATTGTTAAAACATTATTTAATTTGCATTACCAAACTGAAACTAACAAAAGTCTGCTTTTATATTTATTTGACAGAAAAGCTATTTCCCATGATGATGATGATGATGAAGATGAAGATCTGTATGATCCTACTTCTGTGTGTTGGTAAGTTTAATTGATTGATTCCCAGTAAAAGATGTAAAGATGTTCAAATGTAGAATCAATATTTTAAAGGTTTACTAATTCAACCATTACATTGCTGAGCAGCATCAGGCAACGCACAGAGCACAACAACTACAGCAGCAACAACGACTACACCAGCAGCAACAACAACTACACCAGCAGCAACCACGACCACAGCAGCTGCAACGACAACTACAGTTGCAGCAACAACAACTACAGTTGCAGCAACAACGACCACAGCTGCAGCAACAACAACCACAGCAGCTGCAACAACTACACCAGCAGCAACAACAACTACAGCAGCAACAACAACCACAGCAGCTGCAACAACAACTACAGTTGCAGCAATAACGACCACAGATGCAACAACCACAACTACAGTTGCAACAACTACAGTTGCAGCAACAACGGCCACAGCTGCAACAACCACAACTACAGTACTTCATCTGCCATCTGGTCACATGTGTCTCAGCTGTGTTTCTGTAGAGACAAACAGGCCGTTCTCACACAATGTTCATAGCGATACCTAGAAAAAGGAATTAAATGAAATGTGTATAGCTCAATATCACAAATCACACATTTTCATACGACATCCTCTGTCTGTAATGCACTGTAATACTATAATAAATATAATAAGTAATACTATATAAATCTAGTTGTATGTAATCCACGTGATCGTGAACCACAATAGAATGATAATAATAAAGATAGCAGACATAGAAATATGACTATTATTGCAAACAGCAGCAGTGGATCGCCCCCTCATGCAACGGTTTTATGATATCTTGTGAAAAAATGTGTCCTCTTTTTTTTAAATATTTTCCACTGAAAGTCTAGCAACTCAAGTCAGTTTGAGACGAGCCACTTCAAGTCCAAAACTAAGTGGGTTTTTGTTTTCTTTCTACTTCCTGGTAGATGATTAGGTGGATTATATTCAAAGATAGGAGATAAAGGTCTGAACGCTGTATGAGAACAGCCTGAGTGGATATAATAGAATAGTAGTGTTGTAGAAGTAAAAGAAAATAGAATAATAAATGAGTCTTTGGTGAGATGGGGAAGTATGAAACATTTTCAACTCAAAATGTTTGAGAAGCATTGACTCATTTCAACTTCCGTATCTGCTCCCTCATTGGTTCAGCTCACGTCTTAATGTGCACCTGCATTTATACGAATACCTACAATTGTGGCTGAATTCATTCAACAATTCTGGAAAATGGTGACCAGACGCTGAATTGTTGCTCCAAAAAGGATGAATTGAGTACAAGCGCCAACGTTTCAACTCCACATCTTCTACTCCATGTCTTCAGTTATGGTACAATAAACAGGAAGAGACCCATTTATACTGAAATAATCCTCCAAATGATCGGGGCAAAGATTGTGTAAGAAATAATCGACATGCTCAACACTTGTAAGCAAAGGGTTTTTTCGGTCACCGGCTTCAAGGAGCTTCAACGCAGGTACGTTAATTACAAGATTGGTTCTTTTGTACCTGACTGAATGCATTCTTAATCCAATTGCAGCCATTAATGGCCTCAGTAAAACATTTGCATTGTTATGCAAGCACTCACAAAGAGAACGCAAGACAATTACTTTTGTAACTAGGTTGGCATTTGCCATCCAGATTACTTTGAACGCCAATTAGGCCGTTGGGTTACTGGATGTCGGCGCACATGAGTCTCAATCATAGGAATACTTTTATTAAACCAATTAATCAGCTTCATCTGACATCTGGTCACATGTGTCTCTCAGCTGTGTTCTTATACAATGTACACAACATGTGCAGAAACACAGCTGAGACACATGTGACCAGATGTCAGATGAAGCTGATTAATTGGTTTATTAAAATTGTTCTATGATTGAGACTTAAGTACATGGCACATACCAACCTAGTTGCAATGCGACCTCATTTATAAAAGGTCATGTGAGGGCGTCTCGTTCCTCCTCCTCCAGACCGGGTGGAGTGTCTGTTGCCTCCAGTGTTCACATGTGACTGTCTGTCATCCATATTTGACCCAAAAGAAGAAGAAGAAGTACGATCAACAACAAAAAAGATGTGAATGAAGAGAGGGGGCGGATTTTGAATGAATGCAGCCCAAAAAAACACTTCAAGATCATTCTGAGCCTCATTGGTGGTGGAAACACTCATTGAATGCATCCACGTGACGAAGGAGCAGTCGGAGCAAGTCCAAAACTTTGTTATATGCAGAAGATGAATGTTGGAGGTGAAGGGGTCCAGCAAACAGGACTTTCACCCAGGAGACCGCTGTCTGACCCCCAGCTGTGGTTTCATGGTCGTGGTTCTGAACCTAACTGTCCATGAGAGTTTCTAAACCTATGATGTGGTTTTGTTGCCTGAACTTAACTTTTGTTTTTAACCCAAAAAGAAGAAAAACGTTCAGAGCGACACAAAAAGAAGCGAACACTTGGTGTCCCTGTTCACAGAACTACTGTGATGCACTTTGTGATTATTCCACAACGCGCCGTGAGACTGTCGGATGAAGCGGTTCTGTTGGACCTGCAGACCAGAACGGGCCGTGAACCCTGCTTTTGGGCTGCAGGAAACTGTTGCACATCAAACCTTTAGATGTCACACCAGCTTGTCTCTGAAATAATTAAAAAGCAGGCAATTAGATGTGATGCTCGGCATGCTTCCACTCCTCAGACCTGCGTTTAAAGCATGCACTGTTTGCTGCGATGAAACCACATACAGCTTGACACTAATCTGATGCTGGCTGTCACTTTAATTGAAACGTCAGGCCGACGCGTCCACATCACGTTAAAGTGGTCGTTCTACGCAAAGAGAACGTGACGTCGCCAAATGAACTGGTCCGTGTCTGGAGGGCCAGCTCTTATGTGTGTGTGTTGCATGTGATTCATATACAGGTGAATGTGTGCGTTATGAATTATTGGACATTATTAATCAACAGGGATTTGAACAGTTATTGTAATTCATTAACATCCAAAACTCACAAGTCACAAGCCGTCCTCAGAGCCACCAGACTTTATAGACAGAAAGTGTGTTTCTGCCTCGCTGGTCGTCGTTGATCAATGGTTTGTCTTCTCTGGTCCAACAATCCCGTCCCAGAGTTTGAAAGAGAGATTGAATAAGTAACAGATAAAAACAAAAAGTAACGCCCACAACATCCGCCCTGTGTCTGGGATGTAGAACTCTGAGAAGTGTCTCACATTAAATAGCTTTGTATTTCATTTGAAACTACTATATTTTTTAGTCGATATGAATATTTTCTGTGCTTTTTGAACACACGTTTCTCTTCCATTGGAGCCTCAGGAATTAAGAAAATATTGGTTACATTTCTGAAAACTTTCTCTTTCCTCGCATCACATGAAAACCAAAAATGCCTTCTTTACCACAGATCGATACATTCGATACTTTTGATACTTTTGATACCTTTGATACTTTTGATACTTTTGATACATTCGATACTTTTGATACATTCGATACATTCTCTCATAGATCTCATTTAATATATTCTCTCACAGAAGCACTTTGTAACGTCTGTAATCATTACATTGATTCCATTTGTCTTTTTCTAGATTCTTCTTTGGGGATGAGCAGACGTTTGGAGCCTTTATGTTTTATTGTTCTCCTGCAGCGCCACCTGGTGACCACTTGCTCAACAGCTGACGCTGGCACATTACATCACATTCCATTCCATTCTATTCCATTATATCACATTACATTGCATTACATTGCATTACATTACGTTACATTACGTTACATTACATTACATTGCATTACATTGCATTGCATTACATTACATTGCATTGCATTGCATTGCATTGCATTACATTGCACAGGTGTGACTGGTTCACTGATCTCCTGCTCGCTTTCAAATGGAGTTTCAGATTTTGGGACCTTTCTAATCTTTTTTAAAGGGAATAAAAATGACTTCATCTTTGTAGCTTTGCAAATGTTCTTCAAACACAGATTTTACTTCAGTGTTTACATTAAGTCAACAAGTTTATTTTTGTTGTTTTTACATTGTTTTATTGTATTCAATGTCTTTTATATGTAATTTGTGATCGTTCTGTCAGGACTCTGGAAATGAAGAATTAAACCCAAACACCAGAACGCCTCTTTGCCCTTTATGAACCGGCAGAGAACCAGTGAAGATGTCTTCATGTATACTGGTCTAACTGGACTGACTGGTGACGTGGGAACAGGTGAGGAGGTCAATGAGGCGACAACACAGACATCACAAGGTCACCTCTCCTACAGGACAGGACTCAAGGACACACTTGTTGAGCCTTTGTGTTGTTCTGTGTCACTTTGTTGTTTTGTGTCTCTTTGCAGTTGTTGTTTGTCTCTTTGTGGTCATTTTGAGTCTCATATTCATTTTGTGTGTTTGTGGATGTTTCATATTTTATATTGTTTGTCTCTTTGTGGTTGTTGTGTGTCTCTTTGTAGTTGTTGCATTTTTTTCTCCAATTATAAGATTATACAATTATACATTTGTTCTTTATCATTGGTTACCTGCACTCATTGTGTAATTAATGCTTTAATTATTGTGTGTACAGCTAGACATGTGTCATATGTTGATATTTCACAGTGATATTTAACTTAAACGTTTATTAATGAACAAAAAAGCCTGTTATATTTGTCCTCTATATCAATGGTAGTATTTTGCATTAACAGCTAACAAAACATTATTGTCTTAAAGATGAAGAGAATAAAGTAATAAAAGTAGTAAAACATTTTAAACATTTAAACATTATGGTACTGATGATGACATTTTGGTGAATCAGAGATTTAAACTAATGCTTGTCAATATCAGTAATAGTTTAATTACAGATCTTATAAAATGTACAAATTGTTAAAACATTATTTAATTTGCATTACTAAACTGAAACTAACAAAAGTATTTTTTTTATATTTATTTAACAGAAAAGCTATTTCCCATGATGATGAAGATGATGATGATGAAGATGAAGATCTGTATGATCCTACTTCTGTGTGTTGGTAAGTTTAATTGATTGATTCCCAGTAAAAGATGTAAAGATGTTCAAATGTAGAATCAATATTTTAAAGGTTTACTAATTCAACCATTACATTGCTGAACAGCATCAGGCAACGCACAGAGCACAACAACTACAGCAGCAACAACAACTACACCAGCAGCAACAACAACTACAGTTGCAGCAACCACGACCACAGCAGCTGCAACAACAACTACAGTTGCAGCAATAACGACCACACCTGCAGCAACAACGGCCACAGATGCAACAACCACAACTACAGTTGCAACAACTACAGTTGCAGCAACAACGGCCACAGCTGCAACAACCACAACTACAGTACTTCATCTGCCATCTGGTCACATGTGTCTCAGCTGTGTTTCTGTAGAGACAAACAGGCCGTTCTCACACAATGTTCATAGCGATACCTAGAAAAAGGAATTAAATGAAATGTGTATAGCTCAATATCACAAATCACACATTTTCATACGACATCCTCTGTCTGTAATGCACTGTAATACTATAATAAATATAATAAGTAATACTATATAAATCTAGTTGTATGTAATCCACGTGATCGTGAACCACAATAGAATGATAATAATAAAGATAGCAGACATAGAAATATGACTATTATTGCAAACAGCAGCAGTGGATCGCCCCCTCATGCAACGGTTTTATGATATCTTGTGAAAAAATGTGTCCTCTTTTTTTAAAATATTTTCCACTGAAAGTCTAGCAACTCAAGTCAGTTTGAGACGAGCCACTTCAAGTCCAAAACTAAGTGGGTTTTTGTTTTCTTTCTACTTCCTGGTAGATGATTAGGTGGATTATATTCAAAGATAGGAGATAAAGGTCTGAACGCTGTATGAGAACAGCCTGAGTGGATATAATAGAATAGTAGTGTTGTAGAAGTAAAAGAAAATAGAATAATAAATGAGTCTTTGGTGAGATGGGGAAGTATGAAACATTTTCAACTCAAAATGTTTGAGAACCATTGACTCATTTCAACTTCCGTATCTGCTCCCTCATTGGTTCAGCTCATGTCTTAATGTGCACCTGCATTTATACGAATACCTACAATTGTGGCTGAATTCATTCAACAATTCTGGAAAATGGTGACCAGACGCTGAATTGTTGCTCCAAAAAGGATGAATTGAGTACAAGCGCCAACGTTTCAACTCCACATCTTCTACTCCATGTCTTCAGTTATGGTACAATAAACAGGAAGAGACCCATTTATACTGAAATAATCCTCCAAATGATCGGGGCAAAGATTGTGTAAGAAATAATCGACATGCTCAACACTTGTAAGCAAAGGGTTTTTTCGGTCACCGGCTTCAAGGAGCTTCAACGCAGGTACGTTAATTACAAGATTGGTTCTTTTGTACCTGACTGAATGCATTCTTAATCCAATTGCAGCCATTAATGGCCTCAGTAAAACATTTGCATTGTTATGCAAGCACTCACAAAGAGAACGCAAGACAATTACTTTTGTAACTAGGTTGGCATTTGCCATCCAGATTACTTTGAATGCCAATTAGGCCGTTGGGTTACTGGATGTCGGCGCACATGAGTCTCAATCATAGGAATACTTTTATTAAACCAATTAATCAGCTTCATCTGACATCTGGTCACATGTGTCTCTCAGCTGTGTTCTTATACAATGTTCACAACATGTGCAGAAACACAGCTGAGACACATGTGACCAGATGTCAGATGAAGCTGATTAATTGGTTTATTAAAATAGTTCTATGATTGAGACTTAAGTACATGGCACATACCAACCTAGTTGCAATGCAACCTCATTTATAAAAGGTCATGTGAGGGCGTCTCGTTCCTCCTCCTCCAGACCGGGTGGAGTGTCTGTTGCCTCCAGTGTTCACATGTGACTGTCTGTCATCCATATTTGACCCAAAAGAAGAAGAAGAAGTACGATCAACAACAAAAAAGATGTGAATGAAGAGAGGGGGCGGATTTTGAATGAATGCAGCCCAAAAAAACACTTCAAGATCATTCTGAGCCTCATTGGTGGTGGAAACACTCATTGAATGCATCCACGTGACGAAGGAGCAGTCGGAGCAAGTCCAAAACTTTGTTATATGCAGAAGATGAATGTTGGAGGTGAAGGGGTCCAGCAAACAGGACTTTCACCCAGGAGACCGCTGTCTGACCCCCAGCTGTGGTTTCATGGTCGTGGTTCTGAACCTAACTGTCCATGAGAGTTTCTAAACCTATGATGTGGTTTTGTTGCCTGAACTTAACTTTTGTTTTTAACCCAAAAAGAAGAAAAACGTTCAGAGCGACACAAAAAGAAGCGAACACTTGGTGTCCCTGTTCACAGAACTACTGTGATGCACTTTGTGATTATTCCACAACGCGCCGTGAGACTGTCGGATGAAGCGGTTCTGTTGGACCTGCAGACCAGAACGGGCCGTGAACCCTGCTTTTGGGCTGCAGGAAACTGTTGCACATCAAACCTTTAGATGTCACACCAGCTTGTCTCTGAAATAATTAAAAAGCAGGCAATTAGATGTGATGCTCGGCATGCTTCCACTCCTCAGACCTGCGTTTAAAGCATGCACTGTTTGCTGCGATGAAACCACATACAGCTTGACACTAATCTGATGCTGGCTGTCACTTTAATTGAAACGTCAGGCCGACGCGTCCACATCACGTTAAAGTGGTCGTTCTACGCAAAGAGAACGTGACGTCGCCAAATGAACTGGTCCGTGTCTGGAGGGCCAGCTCTTATGTGTGTGTGTTGCATGTGATTCATATACAGGTGAATGTGTGCGTTATGAATTATTGGACATTATTAATCAACAGGGATTTGAACAGTTATTGTAATTCATTAACATCCAAAACTCACAAGTCACAAGCCGTCCTCAGAGCCACCAGACTTTATAGACAGAAACTGTGTTTCTGCCTCGCTGGTCGCCGTTGATCAATGGTTTGTCTTCTCTGGTCCAACAATCCCGTCCCAGAGTTTGAAAGAGAGATTGAATAAGTAACAGATAAAAACAAAAAGTAACGCCCACAACATCCGCCCTGTGTCTGGGATGTAGAACTCTGAGAAGTGTCTCACATTAAATAGCTTTGTATTTCATTTGAAACTACTATATTTTTTAGTCGATATGAATATTTTCTGTGCTTTTTGAACACACGTTTCTCTTCCATTGGAGCCTCAGGAATTAAGAAAATATTGGTTACATTTCTGAAAACTTTCTCTTTCCTCGCATCACATGAAAACCAAAAATGCCTTCTTTACCACAGATCGATACATTCGATACTTTTGATACTTTTGATACATTCGATACTTTTGATACTTTTGATACTTTTGATACATTCGATACTTTTGATACTTTTGATACATTCGATACTTTTGATACATTCGATACATTCTCTCATAGATCTCATTTAATATATTCTCTCACAGAAGCACTTTGTAACGTCTGTAATCATTACATTGATTCCATTTGTCTTTTTCTAGATTCTTCTTTGGGGATGAGCAGACGTTTGGAGCCTTTATGTTTTATTGTTCTCCTGCAGCGCCACCTGGTGACCACTTGCTCAACAGCTGACGCTGGCACATTACATCACATTCCATTCCATTCTATTCCATTATATCACATTACATTGCATTACATTGCATTACATTACGTTACATTACATTACATTACATTGCATTGCATTACATTACGTTACATTACATTACATTACATTGCATTGCATTACATTACGTTACATTACATTACATTGCATTGCATTACATTGCATTGCATTACATTGCACAGGTGTGACTGGTTCACTGATCTCCTGCTCGCTTTCAAATGGAGTTTCAGATTTTGGGACCTTTCTAATCTTTTTTAAAGGGAATAAAAATGACTTCATCTTTGTAGCTTTGCAAATGTTCTTCAAACACAGATTTTACTTCAGTGTTTACATTAAGTCAACAAGTTTATTTTTGTTGTTTTTACATTGTTTTATTGTATTCAATGTCTTTTATATGTAATTTGTGATCGTTCTGTCAGGACTCTGGAAATGAAGAATTAAACCCAAACACCAGAACGCCTCTTTGCCCTTTATGAACCGGCAGAGAACCAGTGAAGATGTCTTCATGTATACTGGTCTAACTGGACTGACTGGTGACGTGGGAACAGGTGAGGAGGTCAATGAGGCGACAACACAGACATCACAAGGTCACCTCTCCTACAGGACAGGACTCAAGGACACACTTGTTGAGCCTTTGTGTTGTTCTGTGTCCCTTTGTTGTTTTGTGTCTCTTTGCAGTTGTTGTTTGTCTCTTTGTGGTCATTTTGAGTCTCATATTCATTTTGTGTGTTTGTGGATGTTTCATATTTTATATTGTTCGTCTCTTTGTAGCTGTTGTGTGTCTCTTTGTGGTTGTTGTGTGTCTCTTTGTAGTTGTTGCATTTTTTTCTCCAATTATAAGATTATACAATTATACATTTGTTCTTTATCATTGGTTACCTGCACTCATTGTGTAATTAATGCTTTAATTATTGTGTGTACAGCTAGACATGTGTCATATGTTGATATTTCACAGTGATATTTAACTTAAACGTTTATTAATGAACAAAAAAGCCTGTTATATTTGTCCTCTATATCAATGGTAGTATTTTGCATTAACAGCTAACAAAACATTATTGTCTTAAAGATGAAGAGAATAAAGTAATAAAAGTAGTAAAACATTTTAAACATTTAAACATTATGGTACTGATGATGACATTTTGGTGAATCAGAGATTTAAACTAATGCTTGTCAATATCAGTAATAGTTTAATTACAGATCTTATAAAATGTACAAATTGTTAAAACATTATTTAATTTGCATTACCAAACTGAAACTAACAAAAGTCTGCTTTTATATTTATTTGACAGAAAAGCTATTTCCCATGATGATGATGATGATGAAGATGAAGATCTGTATGATCCTACTTCTGTGTGTTGGTAAGTTTAATTGATTGATTCCCAGTAAAAGATGTAAAGATGTTCAAATGTAGAATCAATATTTTAAAGGTTTACTAATTCAACCATTACATTGCTGAACAGCATCAGGCAACGCACAGACGACCACGGCAGCAACAACAACTACACCAGCAGCAACCACGACCACACCTGCAGCAACAACAACCACAGCAGCTGCAACAACAACTACAGTTGCAGCAATAACGACCACACCTGCAGCAACAACAACCACAGCAGCTGCAACAACAACTACAGTTGCAGCAATAACGACCACACCTGCAGCAACAACGGCCACAGATGCAACAACCACAACTACAGTTGCAACAACTACAGTTGCAGCAACAACGGCCACAGCTGCAACAACCACAACTACAGTTGCAACAACTACACCAGCAGCAACAACAACTACAGTTGCAACAACAACAACAACTACACCAGCACCAACAACAACTACAGTTGCATCAACAACAACTACAGTTGCATCAACAACTACACCAGCAGCAACAACAATTACACCTCTATTCAAAAAAACTATCAAAGAGGTGGTTAAGGAGGTACTGAAGGAAATAGTGATAGAAATATTATTTGGACCATTATTTTGAAATTCCGTCCATCAAACGTTAATGCTCACATGTATTCCTCAAACAGAAACACATACAGAGCAGGTGGAGTCTCACTGAATCATTACTTCCATCTATGAAGCTTTAAAGCTTCACATGCAAATACCCTGAGTTTACTTCTATTTGTTTTAATGATGCATCTTCATCATTACTTTTATTCTTTCTTCGACTCGTGTCTTGAAGGCAACGTTGACTTGGCATCTCTTGTATGCGATGAAATTAAACCACTAATGAACTAATAAAAGCCACACAGTCGTCTGTCCTGTCTTCTCCCATGTTGTACATCATGTTTGCTGCAGGTCATGTCAGGAGCTCCTTAAAGGAGCAGTGGGGATTTGGGGCCCTCTAGTGGTGAGGTTGCAGATTGCCTCTCACTAAAACTCCTCTGCTCACTCTTTAGGGAAGAACAGAATCCCACATCTTTTCATCAATTGTAATCTTCTTCATTCATAATTGGGCCCGAGCACTGACAGAGCGGAGGACCTATAGTTATTCCATTGTTTATTTGTCGGCTTTACGTGGGGAACAGAGCTGCTTGGGCTAAACTTATGTTATTCAAAAGTTGCAGACCAATCTGACTCAGCTAAAATAGCAATCTCATTGGGTTGTCGGGCAAAAGTCGGACGAAGTAGCTCGATAGCGCCCCCTTGAGCTGTGAAAGCCCACACCTTTTGCCCACCATTAACCGATTGACTTGAGATTTGGTACACATGTCTGGTTCTGCTCTAAAAAAATATATCTTAGCATTAAGCTCTGCCTACTTAGATTTTCCGCCATTTTGATTTCTGAACTTCCCTTAAATGCTGGGTCCAATTCTTACAAAATGTTCTATGGATCATTACTGGTTCAATGTCATCAAAAGTGATCAAAAGCATGTTGATATCTCATTGTGTTTAGAAGATAAGGATCAATTAACTATTAAGGGGCGTGGCTTAGTACTTCAATACACATAAATTCCAAATCACTTATCATCACGGTCTATCATCACCACATTTGTAGCATATGTCCACATTGCTTCCATTACCTTACCCTGTCATTTTCATTTTATTCAAACACTAGGGGGCGCTGCAGTAATCGCTCAATATCTGCATTTTTACCCCTTTTTTATAGTTTTTCAGGCGTTGTATTTTAACAAACTACTAGAGATTAAATCTGATTGAGTTCAAATTGGGTCAGTATGATCTTGAGACCTTTGCAGTGAAAAGTTATCAAATGTTAAACAAGTTATTGAACTATATGATCGTGAAGCAGTGGCAACAAAAAACCTTCGCCATGAAACAGGAAGTTGTTTTAACTCGGCCCTACATTTTCTCATCTGCTCCATATTTCTTATATGTCTTTACATCCTGACCCTGAAGACATCCATATGATACTTTAGAGTCATAGTCATAGCGCCACCCAGCTGTAACAGGAAGTTACATGTTTTCTACTTGTATACACTCCACCTCACAGATTCACATACTTGGTATCAGTTAAAGGATAATTATATTGATGCTATAATTAGAATGACCTTCTTGTAGACGACTATAATTATTACATGTGCACACCCATGTTTACTTTAAGTTTCTTTTGTCTGTCAGTACCGATGTATAAAATCCAGGAACTGCAGACCGTCGTGTCATTTCCTCGTTGATGTCCTCGTCCCTGACTGGTTCACATCTCCACTATTAAAACACTTCAGAGAACTGACCAGCCTCTGTGGAGGTCCTCTGGCTCAGTGAGGATGACATCACGTCTGTAAACCTGTATAGCCACTGAAGGCCCACTTCTTGATTGTTAAAACCATGCACCTTTCATAATAAATAAGAAAATGCATGAATGCTGCTGTAATGAAAACTATCTATCTATCTATCTATCTATCTATCTATCTATCTATCTATCTATCTATCTATCTATCTATCTATCTATCTATCTATCTATCTATCTATCTATCTATCTATCTATCTAATCAAACGTTATAGTACACAACAATACACTTGGTCATACATGTATATGGAGGTCAGCTCAGGGATGTTCCTGCAGCTCCCTGCTGCTGCCACTAGGTGTCACTCTCTACAGTAATTGGAGACAGGTGAGTCCGCAGGTGAGCAGACAATAGAATCAGTCATTGAGGCGTGGACGTTCAACAAAAGCTTCCTCGTAGTGAATGAAACAGAAAAGTCCATTTTAGGCAGTTTGAGAGGTCAGAATGTGTTTTTATGCAGATGACAGAGTTCTCTCTCAGCAGAACAGTCACTTACTGGTATATCTAATATAATATATATATATATATATATATATATTAAATACATTTCCCATTTGAATTTCACTTGGTTAGTGTTCATGTTGGCTTATACTGTGCCTTATGTTCTTTGGGGCAATTTTGTTTTTTGTTATCTTTTTTTCTCCCAAAATGTAACCAAACTCTATTTTAAGTGTTTTCATATATTTTATTTAACCACGGCGACATTTTATTTAACTTTTTCAATTTTTGTTGTTATGCAATACGCACGCACGCATCAGTTAAAGGATAATTCTATTGATGCTATAATAAGAATAACCTTCTCAAAGATGACTATAATTATTACATGTGCACGCCCATGTTAATGTGTTTACTTTAAGTTTCTTTTGTCCGTCAGCACCGATGAATAAAATCCAGGAACTGCAGATATGTGGAGCAGAAAAGCTGAACGCTGCTTCTCCATGTTTAGTTCTGACTCTTGGAACAGGAAGTAGACCAATCCCAGACCACCTGAGGGGTCTGATGGTTCATAAGGTAGACCAGTCCCAGACCAGCTGAGGGGTCTGATGGTTCATAAGGTAGACCAGTCCCAGACCAGCTGAGGGGGTCTGATGGTTCATAAGGTAGACCAGTCCCAGACCAGCTGAGGGGTCTGATGGTTCATAAGGTAGACCAGTCCCAGACCAGCAGATCACAAACGTGTTTAGAATAAAAACCATTCAGTGCAAAGACCTCAGAACGGCCTGTTTGTCTCTACAGAAACACAGCTGAGACACATGTGACCAGATGGCAGATGAAGCTGATTAACTGGTTTCATAAAAGTAGTTCTATGATTGAGACTTAAGTACATGGCACATACCAACCTAGTTACAATGCGACCTCATTTATAAAAGGTCATGTGAGGGCGTCTCGTTCCTCCTCCTCCAGACCGGGTGGAGTGTCTGTTGCCTCCAGTGTTCACATGTCACTGTCTGTCATCCATATTTGACCCAAAAGAAGAAGAAGAAGTACGATCAACAACAAAAAAGATGTGAATGAAGAGAGGGGGCGGATTTTGAATGAATGCAGCCCAAAAAAACACTTCAAGATCATTCTGAGCCTCATTGGTGGTGGAAACACTCATTGAATGCATCCACGTGACGAAGGAGCAGTCGGAGCAAGTCCAAAACTTTGTTATATGCAGAAGATGAATGTTGGAGGTGAAGGGGTCCAGCAAACAGGACTTTCACCCAGGAGACCGCTGTCTGACCCCCAGCTGTGGTTTCATGGTCGTGGTTCTGAACCTAACTGTCCATGAGAGTTTCTAAACCTATGATGTGGTTTTGTTGCCTGAACTTAACTTTTGTTTTTAACCCAAAAAGAAAAAAAACTTTCTGAGCGACACAAAAAAAAAAGCGAACACTTCGAAGAATTAAACCCAAACACTAGAACGCCTCTTTGCCCTTTATGAACCGGCAGAGAACCAGTGAAGATGTCTTCATGTATACTGGTCTAACTGGACTGACTGGTGACGTGGGAACAGGTGAGGAGGTCAATGAGGCGACAACACAGACATCACAAGGTCACCTCTCCTACAGGACAGGACTCAAGGACACACTTGTTGAGCCTTTGTGTTGTTCTGTGTCACTTTGTTGTTTTGTGTCTCTTTGCAGTTGTTGTTTGTCTCTTTGTGGTCATTTTGAGTCTCATATTCATTTTGTGTGTTTGTGGATGTTTCATATTTTAAATTGTTCGTCTCTTTGTGGTTGTTGTGTGTCTTTATAGTCTTTGTGTGTCTTTGTGGTTGTCGTGTATCAGCTGCAGAAACAACCTCTTCTCTTCTCCGGCTGTTAGACTCCTTCTCTCATCGTCCAGCCTCCATTTATTATGTAGTTTTTAGATTTGTGTTTGTTATCTAGCAAAATAGGACTGCAACCTTTTAACCTGGAAAAGGTTGTTTTGCTGACTTTTGCACAAATGACCACACACACACACACACACACACACACACACACACACACACACACACACACACACACACACACACACACACATTATATGTGCATGCCCATGTTAGTGTGTTTACTTTAAGTTTCTTTTGTCCGTCAGCACTGATGTATAAAATCCGGGAACTGCAGTTATTTCCTCGTTCCAGAGGTTCACATCTCAATGTGTCGCCACACCTTAACAAAACAAAAACAATTCCTTCTGGTCCTGATGTCATCTCAGCTGCTTTGAGCTATAAAAGCTGCTACCTGTTCAGTGAGGACGTCAACTAGCAAACAGCAAAGGACACTGAACAGGTGGAATCAGAGAGCATCACAACTTCAGTCACGCAGCAAAGAAAAGTCACGACCGGAGAACACCTGTAAGGATTACATGTTATTATATTTGTCTCATTTCAATACTATGAGTTGTGTTTTCTAACTTTTTTAATTATACGATTATAAAGGTATACATTTGTTCTTTATCATTGGTTACCTGCACTCATTGTGTAATTAATGCTTTAATCATTGTGTGTACAGCTAGACATGTGTCATATGTTGATATTTCACAGTGATATTTAACTTAAACGTTTATTAATTAACAAAAAAGCCTGTTATATTTGTCCTCTATATCAATGGTAGTATTTTGCATTAACAGCTAACAAAGTATCGTTGTCTTAAAGATGAAGAGAATAAAGTAATAAAAGTAGTAAAACATTTTAAACATTTAAACATTATGGTACTGATGATGACATTTTGGTGAATCAGAGATTTAAACTAATGCTTGTCAATATCAGTAATAGTTTAATTACAGATCTTACAAAATGCACAAATTGTTAAAACATTATTTAATTTTCATTACCAAACTGAAACTAACAAAAGTATTTTTTTATATTTATTTAACAGAAAAGCAAGTTCCCATGATGATGAAGATGATGAAGATGAAGATCTGTATGATCCTACTTCTGTGTGTTGGTAAGTTTAATTGATTGATTCCCAGTAAAAGATGTAAAGATGTTCAAATGTAGAATCAATATTTTAAAGGTTTACTAATTCAACCATTACATTGCTGAGCAGCATCAGGCAACGCACAGACGACCACGGCAGCAACAACAACTACACCAGCAGCAACACCTTCACATGTGGACCCACACCAGCTGCAACAACTAGTATACGAGCTGCAACAACAACTACTCCAGTGGCAACAACAACTACTCGAGATGCAACATCAAATACGCCAGCTGCAACAACACACATAACTCCATTACAAAAAGCAATTATAAAGCCGCTTAAAAAATATTGAAAGACATCCTGTAACATCTAAAATAATCTTGAAATTCTATCCATCAAATCCATTAAACATGTATTCCTCAAACAGAAACACATACAGAGCAGGTGGAGTCTCACTGAATCATTACTTCCATCTATGAAGCTTTAAAGCTTCACATGCAAATACCCTGAGTTTACTTCTATTTGTTTTAATGATGCATCTTCATCATTACTTTTATTCTTTCTTCGACTCGTGTCTTGAAGGCAACGTTGACTTGGCATCTCTTGTATGCGATGAAATTAAACCACTAATGAACTAATAAAAGCCACACAGTCGTCTGTCCTGTCTTCTCCCATGTTGTACATCATGTTTGCTGCAGGTCATGTCAGGAGCTCCTTAAAGGAGCAGTGGGGATTTGGGGCCCTCTAGTGGTGAGGTTGCAGATTGCCTCTCACTCAAACTCCTCTGCTCACTCTTTAGGGAAGAACAGAATCCCACATCTTTTCATCAATTTTAATCTTCTTCATTCATAATTGGGCCCGAGCACTGACAGAGCGGAGGACCTATAGTTATTCCATTGTTTATTTGTCGGCTTTACGTGGGGAACAGAGCTGCTTGGGCTAAACTTATGTTATTCAAAAGTTGCAGACCAATCTGACTCAGCTAAAATAGCAATCTCATTGGGTTGTCGGGCAAAAGTCGGACGAAGTAGCTCGATAGCGCCCCCTTGAGCTGTGAAAGCCCACACCTTTTGCCCACCATTAACCGATTGACTTGAGATTTGGCGCACATGTCCGGTTGTGTCTGCTCGACTAAAAAGTAAAGGAAAGCATTAAGCTCCGCCTACTTAGATTCTCCACCATTTAGACTTTTGTGAAAAAAACATTTCCCCCTAAATCCGTGGTTCTCAAACTTCTTCTGTCACGCTGCACTTTGGAGGAAGTAAAATGTTAAAAAATTGTAACAAAATGGTCCATGCAGATTTTTTATTTAAATAATAACTTTTTGTGACTCCTCCATCATCTGTGTTTTTTTTTTCAAATAATAGAATGAAGAAAATTGCAAACACTTCTAAGTAAACCAGATCGCTCCATCAGACATAAACTAATAACATGTGCAATCACTTTGTTAGAACAATGCAAATAAAGTTCTATCTGTGAAAACAAATCTAATATTTGGCAAAGGAATAGCTTATTGTGGCTTTAATTAACCTGTTTCACACTGCATTTCTAATAAAACAGAGTGAGTGCAGATATGTGTGAGCCATCACATGTTATCAGTGTCAGTGGAGCAGTGAGCTGCTTTCCTCTACACATCTGTTTAAAACGGGGTTGCAGACTTCATCCCGTCACTCTCAGTTCATGTCAGTGTTGAGTTGGATCTGGATTCTGCTTTGAGAGACGCAACAGCAGAACATCCGACGGAGGAAGGATGTGGCGAGTCGCCAAGAACAATCCACATCACTTATCATCACGGTCTATCATCACCACATTTGTAGCATGAAAATGACATGTTAAGGTCATTGAAGCAATGTGGACATAATATGTCCACATTGCTTCAATGACCTTAACATGTCTTTTTCATTTTGTTCAAACACTAGGGGGCGCTGCAGTCGATCGCTCAATATTTGCTTTTTTACCCCTTTTATAGTTTTTCCGGCGATGTATTTGAACAAACTCCACATTATATTTACATCAGGGGTTCTAAACATGTTGCCACTGGAGGAACACTTTGATTGTTAAAACCACCTTTCATAATAAATGAGAAAAAAGGGAGGAAAAAGAACTCAATCATGAAAAAGAAAAGATCATTCTGCTTGTTTTTCCACTTTTTTTGCTTGAAGAAACACTACTTTTGTGTCTCTGCATCAGAGGGAACACACACACATCTACTCTAATCAAACGAGACCCATCAATGAAACGATGTATTTTCATTGTATTTATTTAAACAAAACATTCAAATCTAGAGTGAATCTGAATAATGGTCAGTACCCACAGGGCCACCAGATGGCGCTGCTGGCCCACCAGAAGATGAACGCCTCCCCGAGGCTGCAAACAGACCCCTGGCTCACTGTGTGTGTGTGCAGGTGTGTAACTGTGTGTGTGTGTGCAGGTGTGTAACTGTGTGTGTGTGCAGGTGTGTAACTGTGTGTGTGTGCAGGTGTGTAACTGTGTGTGTGTGCAGGTGTGTAACTGTGTGTGTGCAGGTGTGTAACTGTGTGTGTGCAGGTGTGTAACTGTGTGTGTGTGCAGGTGTGTAACTGTGTGTGTGTGCAGGTGTGTAACTGTGTGTGTGTGTGCAGGTGTGTAACTGTGTGTGTGTGTGCAGGTGTGTAACTGTGTGTGTGTGCAGGTGTGTAACTGTGTGTGTGCAGGTGTGTAACTGTGTGTGTGTGTGCAGGTGTGTAACTGTGTGTCTGTGTGCAGGTGTGTAACTGTGTGTGTGTGTGCAGGTGTGTAACTGTGTGTGTGTGTGCAGGTGTGTAACTGTGTGTGTGTGTGCAGGTGTGTAACTGTGTGTGTGTGTGCAGTTGTGTAAGTGTGTGTGTGCAGGTGTGTAACTGTGTGTGTGTGTGCAGGTGTGTAACTGTGTGTGTGTGTGCAGGTGTGTAACTGTGTGTGTGTGTGCAGGTGTGTAACTGTGTGTGTGTGCAGGTGTGTAACTGTGTGTGTGTGTGCAGGTGTGTAACTGTGTGTGTGTGTGCAGGTGTGTAACTATGTGTGTGTGTGCAGTTGTGTAAGTGTGTGTGTGCAGGTGTGTAACTGTGTGTGTGTGTGCAGGTGTGTAACTGTGTGTGTGTGTGCAGGTGTGTAACTGTGTGTGTGCAGGTGTGTAAGTGTGTGTGTGTGTGCAGGTGTGTAACTGTGTGTGTGTGCAGGTGTGTAACTGTGTGTGTGCAGGTGTGTAACTGTGTGTGTGTGTGCAGGTGTGTAACTGTGTGTGTGTGCAGGTGTGTAACTGTGTGTGTGCAGGTGTGTAAGTGTGTGTGTGTAGGTGTGTAAGTGTGTGTGTGCAGGTGTGTAACTGTGTGTGTGTGTGCAGGTGTGTAACTGTGTGTGTGCAGGTGTGTAACTGTGTGTGTGTGTGCAGGTGTGTAACTGTGTGTGTGTGCAGGTGTGTAACTGTGTGTGTGCAGGTGTGTAACTGTGTGTGTGTGTGCAGGTGTGTAACTGTGTGTGTGTGCAGGTGTGTAACTGTGTGTGTGCAGGTGTGTAAGTGTGTGTGTGTAGGTGTGTAAGTGTGTGTGTGCAGGTGTGTAACTGTGTGTGTGCAGGTGTGTAACTGTGTGTGTGTGCAGGTGTGTAACTGTGTGTGTGCAGGTGTGTAAGTGTGTGTGTGTAGGTGTGTAAGTGTGTGTGTGCAGGTGTGTAACTGTGTGTGTGCAGGTGTGTAACTGTGTGTGTGCAGGTGTGTAACTGTGTGTGTGTGCAGGTGTGTAACTGTGTGTGTGCAGGTGTGTAACTGTGTGTGTGTGCAGGTGTGTAACTGTGTGTGTGTGTGTGCAGGTGTGTAACTGTGTGTGTGTGTGCAGGTGTGTAACTGTGTGTGTGCAGGTGTGTAAGTGTGTGTGTGCAGGTGTGTAACTGTGTGTGTGTGCAGGTGTGTAACTGTGAGTGTGTGTGCAGGTGTGTAACTGTGTGTGTGCAGGTGTGTAAGTGTGTGTGTGCAGGTGTGTAACTGTGTGTGTGTGCAGGTGTGTAACTGTGTGTGTGTGTGCAGGTGTGTAACTGTGTGTGTGTGTGCAGGTGTGTAACTGTGTGTGTGTGCAGGTGTGTAACTGTGAGTGTGTGTGCAGGTGTGTAACTGTGTGTGTGCAGGTGTGTAAGTGTGAGTGTGCAGGTGTGTAACTGTGTGTGTGTGTGCAGGTGTGTAACTGTGTGTGTGTGTGTGCAGGTGTGTAACTGTGTGTGTGTGTGCAGGTGTGTAACTGTGTGTGTGTGTGCAGGTGTGTAAGTGTGTGTGTGCAGGTGTGTAAGTGTGTAAGTGTGTGTGTGCAGGTGTGTAACTGTGTGTGTGTGTGCAGGTGTGTAACTGTGTGTGTGCAGGTGTGTAACTGTGTGTGTGTGTGCAGGTGTGTAACTGTGTGTGTGTGTGCAGGTGTGTAACTGTGTGTGTGTGCAGGTGTGTAACTGTGTGTGTGTGTGCAGGTGTGTAACTGTGTGTGTGTGTGCAGGTGTGTAACTATGTGTGTGTGTGCAGTTGTGTAAGTGTGTGTGTGCAGGTGTGTAACTGTGTGTGTGTGTGCAGGTGTGTAACTGTGTGTGTGTGTGCAGGTGTGTAACTGTGTGTGTGCAGGTGTGTAAGTGTGTGTGTGCAGGTGTGTAACTGTGTGTGTGTGCAGGTGTGTAACTGTGTGTGTGCAGGTGTGTAAGTGTGTGTGTGCAGGTGTGTAACTGTGTGTGTGTGTGCAGGTGTGTAACTGTGTGTGTGTGCAGGTGTGTAACTGTGTGTGTGTGTGCAGGTGTGTAACTGTGTGTGTGTGTGTGCAGGTGTGTAACTGTGTGTGTGCAGGTGTGTAAGTGTGTGTGTGTAGGTGTGTAAGTGTGTGTGTGCAGGTGTGTAACTGTGTGTGTGTGTGCAGGTGTGTAACTGTGTGTGTGTGCAGGTGTGTAACTGTGTGTGTGCAGGTGTGTAACTGTGTGTGTGTGTGCAGGTGTGTAACTGTGTGTGTGTGCAGGTGTGTAACTGTGTGTGTGCAGGTGTGTAAGTGTGTGTGTGTAGGTGTGTAAGTGTGTGTGTGCAGGTGTGTAACTGTGTGTGTGCAGGTGTGTAACTGTGTGTGTGCAGGTGTGTAACTGTGTGTGTGTGCAGGTGTGTAACTGTGTGTGTGCAGGTGTGTAACTGTGTGTGTGTGCAGGTGTGTAACTGTGTGTGTGTGTGTGCAGGTGTGTAACTGTGTGTGTGTGTGCAGGTGTGTAACTGTGTGTGTGCAGGTGTGTAAGTGTGTGTGTGCAGGTGTGTAACTGTGTGTGTGTGCAGGTGTGTAACTGTGAGTGTGTGTGCAGGTGTGTAACTGTGTGTGTGCAGGTGTGTAAGTGTGTGTGTGCAGGTGTGTAACTGTGTGTGTGTGCAGGTGTGTAACTGTGTGTGTGTGTGCAGGTGTGTAACTGTGTGTGTGTGTGCAGGTGTGTAACTGTGTGTGTGTGCAGGTGTGTAACTGTGAGTGTGTGTGCAGGTGTGTAACTGTGTGTGTGCAGGTGTGTAAGTGTGAGTGTGTGTGCAGGTGTGTAACTGTGTGTGTGCAGGTGTGTAAGTGTGTGTGTGCAGGTGTGTAACTGTGTGTGTGTGTGCAGGTGTGTAACTGTGTGTGTGTGTGTGCAGGTGTGTAACTGTGTGTGTGTGTGCAGGTGTGTAACTGTGTGTGTGTGTGCAGGTGTGTAACTGTGTGTGTGTGCAGGTGTGTAAGTGTGTGTGTGCAGGTGTGTAAGTGTGTGTGTGTGCGTGCAGGTGTGTAAGTGTGTGTGTGCGTCTCGAGGTGTGAGTCACGTGTCGGCTGTTCTCGCCTCCATCTCTTCAGGTTAAAGTCAGTTTGATGTTCACGTTCCTGAACTCATCCTCTGGAGGACGGAGGAAGCTGCTGTCGTCATGCCGATGAGAGGCTGGAACCAAAGGGTCTGCACAGTGAAGTGTATGTAATATTCATCCAAATTTAATTTATTATTAACGTTAGCGTGTCACGGTAAGTGTCAAAAGGTCACACAACGACAACACCCACATCAAAATGACAAACGTAGACAATGAAGTCTCCATTATGTAACTTCAAGTAAAAGAAGGGTTTCACCACAACACAAGGCATGCTGGGAAGTGGCTTAATTAGCCAATTGTTGACCATGAATCACGTCTAATTATTCCCATTCTTGGTATCAGTTAAAGGATAATTCTATTGATGCTATAATAAGAATAACCTTCTCAAAGATGACTATAATTATTACATGTGCACGCCCGTGTTAATGTGTTTACTTTAAGTTTCTTTTGTCCGTCAGCACCGATGAATAAAATCCAGGAACTGCAGACCGTCTTGTTATTTCCTCGTTGATCTAAATGTGTTCAGTCATTGTGCATTGTCATTGTTATTTCATTCATTTAAAGCATAACTAGTGGAGCTGGAGGAGTGAGCAGAGAGTGATCTGGAGGAGTGAGCAGAGAGTGAGCTGGAGGAGTGAGCAGAGAGTGAGCTGGAGGAGTGAGCAGAGAGTGATCTGGAGGAGTGAGCAGAGAGTGAGCTGGAGGAGTGAGCAGAGAGTGAGCTGGAGGCGTGAGCAGAGAGTGATCTGGAGGAGTGAGCAGAGAGTGATCTGGAGGAGTGAGCAGAGAGTGAGCTGGAGGAGTGAGCAGAGAGTGAGCTGGAGGCGTGAGCAGAGAGTGATCTGGAGGAGTGAGCAGAGAGTGAGCTGGAGGAGTGAGCAGAGAGTGATCTGGAGGCGTGAGCAGAGAGTGAGCTGGAGGAGTGAGCAGAGAGTGAGCTGGAGGAGTGAGCAGAGAGTGAGCTGGAGGAGTGAGCAGAGAGTGATCTGGAGGAGTGAGCAGAGAGTGAGCTGGAGGAGTGAGCAGAGAGTGAGCTGGAGGAGTGAGCAGAGAGTGATCTGGAGGAGTGAGCAGAGAGTGAGCTGGAGGAGTGAGCAGAGAGTGATCTGGAGGAGTGAGCAGAGAGTGAGCTGGAGGAGTGAGCAGAGAGTGATCTGGAGGAGTGAGCAGAGAGTGAGCTGGAGGAGTGAGACAAAGGAAGCTGCTGTCGTCACAAACCGTCTCTCCTCGCCTTCACACGGAAGGTTTTCCTCTCAATGCAACGTAAAGTCACAATAAACAATGTTTTATTCAACAGATCTGTTTTTATATCTTTAAATTCACAGACTCCAAAAGAATTACTCTCAAGAAAACACTTTTTATTGAGAATGTGTTGATACTTTAAATACACCTGTTACTGTTTATAGATATTGTCAACACATTGCAGTTATGTGAAGATACTTTCATCTTTACTTGACTTTATGAGACATGCAGCTCCACCTCCATGTTCCAGAGGAAACCATCAACAACTCCATCTTGTAAAATTGAAATTCACTGTGCATTAAAAATAAAAATAAAACTATTTTCCAGATAAAAGGATTCAATAACAGATGCATTATTTTACACTCAATAGTTATTGTGTTGCAGTTCTGTCGAGTTCTCTGTAATTATCATCACGCTGTAGAGTTTTACAGACATGTGAAGAACATTTAAACTATGACTCTTCACCCAGACGGGGTGATGATGGGTTATTATAACATGTTTCATGTTCAACATTATTCCGTAGCTCGATTGCAGCGATCCTACAAATACATTTGTACTGCAACATAAATAAGAATCAAACAATAAAGAATAAACTGCGCTTTAAACTCTTATTAACTGTTGTGTTACCATGTGTCGGGTCATGCGTGTGTGTGCCTCGTATCCTTTGTGGTCATTATGACTGCGTGCCTCACGGACCCATCCCGGTTATTAAGGTGATACTATTCGACATGTCATTGGCGGCTGGCTCCGCCCTCTTGACCGGCAGGTGAACAATAAGTGCTTCAGAGGTATTTCAGGGAGTCGGCTGAAAAAACAAGCCCTACCTCGTCTTTTGTTGTCATTGCTAAATAAAAACTGACATTCATAGAACAGTTATGTAACAGGAGCGCCCGTTATTGTCATTAGGATCCCTTTACGTCAGGCACCACACCAAATGAATGTTTTCTTTGCCGCCATCTTGACTGTGAGGGAGGATATTATTATGTGTTTATTATGAGACGTTCAGGAGACGTTCAAGAGTCAAGAGACATTTAAGAGTCAAGAGACATTCAAGAGACGTTCAATAATTTAAGTAACTAGAAGAACTGGTGGATTGACTGACACCCGTTACATTGTGACAATAGAGGCGGCTCCTTTAGCGTCAGAGTGAAACAACAGGATTCAGTGATTCAGTCACGGCTGCCTCTCCTCGAGTGAATCGGCCCTGAGGCATTTCTGTAACCTGCAGCGTGTTCATTTATTGTACAAAGTTTAAATTCCACTAATTTGCAGCAATGCGAATGCAACAGAACGATAGTTTTCATGAAGATAATAAAGGAAAATGTTTTTACACTCAAAGTGTTCACTGATAATTCATTACATTAGTTTTCCTGTAGATTACATATTTATTGGCAACAAAAGCATAAAAACTATTTTAATGTTGCGTTCAGGGAACTGATAGTGCTTTGCTAAAGTTAGATGGATCTGATTGGTTGAATATTGAAGTCAACAGTAACAGAAATACAAAGTTGCGTTCACTTCGCCATGATCAGCGACGGACTGGGAAAGGTCCACGGAGCTTTTGATCCACACCCCTGTTTACAGACTGGATCCAGTGAATAGACAAATAGAAACACAGATAATGGTTTCAGGGCGTGTTATGATCCACCCAGGACCTGCTGGACACTCGTTTATTTGTAAAGCCCTGAGTGGAAGGGAAATATGTCACGTTAGAATGTATTATGCTTGGTGCAATTGAACAATATCCATAATAAGAACATGTGACGCTGGATGGAAGCAGCACATCTTGGCCCAATGACAGAGTGAGGGAAGCAGGGACTCAAAACCAACCAGTAGAAAGTGTTGTTGCAAAGAACAAAAGTAAAACAAATCTGCCGAATGGAAAAAGTAAATATATTGGCTTGGTAAACTTTCTTGAAATAAGATATATGTATGTCAGTGTCACTGGTGGAGGTGGAAAATTGGACAATTAATTATTGATTAGGAAGGATTTTGTTATTTATGTATATTGAGCCATCAGTGGCCCAAAGGTAGACCCCTGTGGCACCCCAGAATCAGGAACGACAGTCTGCATTCTCTCTGGAAGAGTGAATGCACCTCTAGACTGTATTTGTGGTGGAAAAGGAATAACAAAGTAAGAGGTGAACATTCAGAATGTCTGATTGTTTGTACCTTGATGCAGAGTACAAGTTATTCATTCTGCTGTAATTCAGAGCAAAGACACCAAAGTGAACACGGCTCTAAAGGTTCTGCTCGTCCTCATGAGAGTTGCTACGTTCTCTGCTGAAGGTGTGGAGCCAACACACGAACAAACTCACAAAAAGAACAAAAACACAAGACATGGCTGCACAATGGTTACAAAGGTTGGTGAAGTCCTGTCAGGAGAATAATAGAAACATTAACACTAATATACATATTATCACACACAAAAATGAAAATCAAACGTCAAATCTGAAAACAATGTCCCTCAACAGGTACAGTTGAGGGACATTGTGTAGAAAGACACTGTACAAATAGATAGCATGAATGCCTATGGAGGGGAGGGGGGGGGGGGGGGGGGGGACCTTAACAAAACAAAAACAATTCCTTCTGATCCTGATGTCATCTCAGCTGCTTTGAGCTATAAAAGCTGCTACCTGTTCAGTGAGGACATCAACTAGCAAACAGCAAAGGACACTGAACAGGTGGAATCAGAGAGCATCACAACTTCAGTCACGCAGCAAAGAAAAGTCACGACCGGAGAACACCTGTAAGGATTACATGTTATTATATTTGTCTCATTTTAATACTATGAGTTGTGTTTTCTAACTTTTTTAATTATACGATTATAAAGGTATACATTTGTTCTTTATCATTGGTTACCTGCACTCATTGTGTAATTAATGCTTTGAATGTTGTGTGTAGAAATGTGTCATATGTTGATATTTTGCAGTTGTATTTATCCTATATTAATATTTTTTTTCAGAAACAGTTTAGATGCTTACGGCAACACAACAACAATCCTAATTTGCAACACTTAACTTTTTCCTCTATATCAATGGTAGTATTTTGCATTAACAGCTAACAAAACATTATTGTCTTAAAGAGGAAGAGAATAAAGTAATAAAAGTAGTAAAAGCATTTTAAACATTTAAACATTATGGTACTGATGATGACATTTGGTAGAATTAGAGATTTAAACTAATTCTTATCAAAATCAGTAATAGTTTAATTACCGATCTTACACAGTATACACATTGTAAAAACATTATTTAATTTGCATTACTAAACTGAAACTAATAAAAGTCTGCTTTTATATTTATTTAACAGAAAAGCAATTTCCCATAATGATGATGATGAAGATGAAGATCTGTATGATCCTACTTCTGTGTGTTGGTAAGTTTAATTGATTGATTCCCAGTAAAAGATGTAAAGATGTTCAAATGTAGAATCAATATTTTAAAGGTTTACTAATTCAACCATTAAATTGCTGAGCAGCATCAGGCAACGCACAGGATGCAACAACCACAGCAGCTGCAACAACAACTACACCAGCAGCAACAACAACCACAGCTGCATCAACAACAACTACAGAGGATTTAATCAAGGCGCAAGAAGAAGAAATCCAGAGACAAAACGAATTAATCAAGACGCTAAAAGAAATAATCCAGAAGCAAGAAGAATTAATCCAGAAGCAAGCAACTACACCAGCAGCAACAACAACAACAACTACACCAGCAGCAACAACGACCACAGATGCAACAACAACTACAGCTGCAGCAGCAACAACGACGACTGCAGCAGCAACAACTACACCAGCAGCAATAACGACAACAGCTGCCAAAGCAAAAACAACGACTGCAGCAACAACAACGAAAGCTGCGCCAACAACTACAGTTGCCGCAACAATAACTACACCAGCAGCAACAACAACAACAGCAGCTCCAACAACAACGACAGCTGCCGCAACAACAACGACAGCTGAGCCAACAACTACTACAGCAGCAGCAACAACGACTACAGCAGCTCCAACAACAGCTGCGCCAACAACAACTACAGTTGCCGCAACAACGACAACTGCAGCAACAACAACCACAGCTGCGCCAACAACTACATTTGCCCCATCAACAACTACAGCTGCCATAGCAACAATGACGACTGCAGCAACAACGACAGCTGCGCCAACAACTACAGTTGCCGCAACAACTACACCAGCAGCAACAACAACCACAACATCTCCAACAACAACAACAGTTGAGTCAACATCAACTATAGTTGCTGCAACAACAACTACACCAGCAGCAACAACAACTACAGCAGCTCCAACAACAACTACAGTTGCAGCAAAAACAACGACAGCTGAGCCAACAACAACTACACCAGCAGCAACAACAACAACAGCAGCTCCAACAACAACGACAGTTGCAGCAAAAACAACGACAGCTGAGCCAACAACAACTACACCAGCAGCAACAACGACCACAGCTACGCCAACAACGACAGTTGCCGCAACAACAACGACAGCTCAGCCAACAACAACTACACCAGCAGCAACAACAACAACAGCAGCTCCAACAACAACGACAGTTGCCGCAACAACAACGACAGCTGAGCCAACAACAACTACACCAGCAGCAACAACGACCACAGCTACGCCAACAACGACAGTTGCCGCAACAACGACAGCTCAGCCAACAACAACTACACCAGCAGCAACAACAACTACAGCAGCTCCAACAACAACGACAGTTGCAGCAAAAACAACGACAGCTGAGCCAACAACAACTACACCAGCAGCAACAACGACCACAGCTACGCCAACAACGACAGTTGCCGTAACAACAACGACAGCTCAGCCAACAACAACTACACCAGCAGCAACAACGACCACAGCAGCTCCAACAACAACAGCTGCGCCAACAACAACTACACCAGCATCAACGACGACAAAAGCAACGACAACAATGACAGCCGTGCCAACAACTACAGTTTCCGCAATAACAACTACAACAGCAGCAACAACGACTACAGAAGCTCCAACAACAACAGCTACGCCAACAACAATTACAGTTGCCGCAACAACAACGACAGCTGAGCCAACAACAACTACACCAGCAGCAACAACGACCACAGCAGCTCCAACAACAACAGCTGCGCCAACAACAACTACACCAGCATCAACTACGACAACAGCAGCGACAACAATGACAGCCGTGCCAACAACTAAAGATTCCGCAACAAAAACTACAACAGCAGCAACAATGACCACAGCAGCTCCAACAACAATAGCTGCGCCAACAACAACCACACTTGCCCCAACAACACCTACACCAGCATCAACTACGACAACAGCAGCGACAACAATGACAGCCGTGCCAACAACTACAGTTTCCGCAACAACAACTACAACAGCAGCAACAATGACCACAGCAGCTCCAACAACAACAGCTGCACCAACAACAACTGCACTTGCTGCAACAACATCTACACCAGCAGCAACAACAACTGCAGCAACAACGACAGCTGCAACAACAACTACAGCTGCCGCAACAACAATTGCACCAGCAGCAACAACGACTACAGCAGCTCCAACAACAAAAGCTGCGCCAACAACAACTACAGTTGCTGCAACAACAACAGTTGCCGGAACATCAACTACACCAGCAGCAACAACGACCACAGAAGCTCCAACAACAACAGCTGCGGCAACAACAACTACACCAGCAGCAACAACAACAACTGCAGCAACAACAAAAGCTGCGCAAACAACGAAAGCTGCGACAACAATTACAGTTGCCGCAACAACAACTACACCAGCAGCAACAACGACCACAGCAGCAAAAACAACCACAGCTGTGCCAACAACTACAGTGGCCCCATCAACAACTACAGCTGCCGGAGCAACAATGACAGCTGCAGCAGCAACAACAACAACAACAGCTGAACCAAAAACAACTACACCAGCAGAAACAACGACTACAGCAGCTCCAACGACAACGACAGTTGCCGGAACAACAACGACAGCTGAGCCAACAACAACTACACCAGCAGCAACAACGACTACAGCAGCTCCAACGACAACAGCTGCGCCCACAACAACTACACCAGCAGAAACAACGACCACAGCAGCTCCAACGACAACAGCTGCGCCCACAACAACTACAGTTGCCGCAATAACAACTACACCAGCAACAACAACGATGAAAGCAGCTCCAACAACAACTACAGTTGCTGCAACAACAATTGCACCAGCAGCAACAACGACTACAGCAGCTGCAACAACAACAGCTGCGCCAACAACAACTACAGTTGCCGAAATAACAACGACAACTGCAGCAACAACAACGACAGCTGAGCCAACAACAACTACACCAGCAGCAACAACGACCACAGCAGCTCCAACAACAACAGCTGCGCCCACAACAACTATAGTTGCCGCAATAACAACTACACCAGCAACAACAACGATCAAAGCAGCTCCAACAACAACTACAGTTGCCGCAACACCAACGACAGCTCAGCCTACAACAACTACACCAGCAACAACAACCACAGCTGCGCCAACAACTACAGTTGCCCCATCAACAACTACAGCTGCCGCAACATCAACTACACCAGCAGCAACAACGACCAAAGGAGCTCCAACGACAACAGCTTCGCCAACGACAACGACAGTTGCCGGAACAACAACGACAGCTGAGCCAACAACAACTACACCAGCAGCAACAACAACTGCAGCAACAACGACAGCTGCGACAACAACTACAGTTGCCGCAACAACAACAACAACAGCAGCAACAACGACTACAGAAGCTCCAACAACCACAGCTGCGCCAACAACTACAGTTGCCCCATCAACAACTACAGCTGCCGCAACATCAACTACACCAGCAGCAACAACGACCACAGCAGCTCCAACGACAACAGCTGCGCCAACGCCAACGACAGTTGCCGGAACAACAACGACAGCTGAGTCAACAACAACAACTACACCAGCAGCAACAACCACAGCTGCGACAACAACTACAGTTGCCCCATCAACAACTACAGCTGCCGCAGCAACAACGACCACAGCAGCTCCAACGACAACTGCTGCACCAACGACAACGACAGTTGCCGGAACAACAA
The DNA here is from genome assembly GCA_038501785.1 of Myoxocephalus aenaeus. Lineage (NCBI taxonomy): Eukaryota > Metazoa > Chordata > Actinopteri > Perciformes > Cottidae > Myoxocephalus > Myoxocephalus aenaeus. The sequence goes on from JBAMJR010000600.1 coordinate 194,370, forward strand.
CGACAGCTGAGCCAACAACAACTACACCAGCAGCAACAACGACTACAGCAGCTCCAACCACAGCTGCGCCAACAACAACTAAAATTGCAGCAACAACTACAGTTGCCACAACATCAACTACACCAGCAGCAACAATGACCACAGAAGCTCCAACAACAACAGCTGCGCCAACAACAACTACAGTTGCCGAAATAACAACGACAACTGCAGCAACAACAACGACAGCTGAGCCAACAACAACTACACCAGCAGCAACAACGACCACAGCAGCTCCAACAACAACAGCTGCGCCTACAACAACTACAGTTGCCGAAATAACAACAACAACTACACCAGCAGCAACAACCACAGCTGCGACAACAACTACAGTTGCCCCATCAACAACTACAGCTGCCGCAGCAACAACGACCACAGCAGCTCCAACGACAACTGCTGCACCAACGACAACGACAGTTGCCGGAACAACAACGACAGCTGAGCCAACAACAACTACACCAGCAGCAACAACGACTACAGCAGCTCCAACCACAGCTGCGCCAACAACAACTAAAATTGCAGCAACAACTACAGTTGCCACAACATCAACTACACCAGCAGCAACAATGACCACAGAAGCTCCAACAACAACAGCTGCGCCAACAACAACTACAGTTGCCGAAATAACAACGACAACTGCAGCAACAACAACGACACCTGAGCCAACAACAACTACACCAGCAGCAACAACGACCACAGCAGCTCCAACAACAACAGCTGCGCCTACAACAACTACAGTTGCCGAAATAACAACAACAACTACACCAGCAGCAACAACCACAGCTGCGACAACAACTACAGTTGCCCCATTAACAACTACAGCTGCCGCAGCAACAACGACCACAGCAGCTCCAACGACAACTGCTGCACCAACGACAACGACAGTTGCCGGAACAACAACGACAGCTGAGCCAACAACAACTACACCAGCAGCAACAACGACCACAGCAGCTCCAACAACAACAGCTGCGCCTACAACAACTACAGTTGCCGAAATAACAACGACAACTGCAGCAACAACAACGACAGCTGAGCCAACAACAACTACACCAGCAGCAACAACGACCACAGCAGCTCCAACAACAACAGCTGCGCCCACAACAACTACAGTTGCCGCGACACCAACGACAGCTCAGCCTACAACAACTACACCAGCAACAACAACCACAGCTGCGCCAAGAACTACAGTTGCCCCATCAACAACTACAGCTGCCGCAGCAACAACGACCACAGCAGCTCCAACGAAAACTGCAGCGCCAACGACAACGACAGTTGCCGGAACAACAACGACAGCTGAGCCAACAACTACACCAGCAGCAACAACGACAACAGCAGCTCCAACAACAACAGCTGCGCCAACAACAACTACAGTTGCCGAAATAACAACGACAACTGCAGCAACAACAACGACAGCAACAACGAAAGCTGCGACAACAACTACAGTTGCCGCAACAACAACTACACCAGCAGCAACAATGACCACAGCAGCGCCAACAACAACTACAGTTGCCGCAACAACTACAGTTGCCACAACATCAACTACACCAGCAGCAACAATGACCACAGAAGCTCCAACAACAACAGCTGCGCAAACAACAACTACACTTGTCGCAACAACAACTACTCCAGCAGCAACAACAACAACTGCAGCAACAACGAAAGCTGCGACAACAACTACAGTTGCCGCAACAACAACTACACCAGCAGCAACAACAACAACTGCAGCAACAACGAAAGCTGCAACAACTACAGTTGCCCCAAAAACAACTACACCAGCAGGAACAACGACAACAGCAGCTCCAACAACAACAGCTGCGCCAACAACAACTACACCAGCAGCAACAACGACCACAGCAGCTCCAACAACAACAGCTGCGCCCACAACAACTATAGTTGCCGCAATAACAACTACACCAGCAACAACAACGATCAAAGCAGCTCCAACAACAACTACAGTTGCCGCAACACCAACGACAGCTCAGCCTACAACAACTACACCAGCAACAACAACCCCAGCTGCGCCAACAACTACAGTTGCCCCATCAACAACTACAGCTGCCTCAGCAACAACGACCACAGCAGCTCCAACGACAACTGCAGCGCCAACGACAACGACAGTTGCCGAAATAACAACGACAACTGCAGCAACAACAACGACAGCAACAACGAAAGCTGCGACAACAACTACAGTTGCCGCAACAACAACTACACCAGCAGCAACAATGACCACAGCAGCTCCAACAACAACAGCTGCGCCAACAACAACTACAGTTGCCGCAACAACTACAGTTGCCACAACATCAACTACACCAGCAGCAACAATGACCACAGAAGCTCCAACAACAACAGCTGCGCAAACAACAACTACACTTATCGCAACAACAACTACACCAGCAGCAACAACAACAACTGCAGCAACAACGAAAGCTGCGACAACAACTACAGTTGCCGCAACAACTACACCAGCAGCAACAACGACAACAGCAGCTCCAACAACAACAACTGCGCCAACAACAACTGCAGTTGCAGAAATAACAACGACAACTGCAGCAACAACAACGACAGCTGAGCCAACATCAACTACACCAGCAGCAACAATGACCACAGAAGCTCCAACAACAACAGCTGCGCCAACAACAACTAGACTTGCCGCAACAACAACTACACCAGCAGCAACAACGACAACAGCAGCTCCAACAACAACAGCTGCGCCAACAACAACTACACTTGCCGCAACAACAACTACACCAGCAGCAACAACAACAGCAACAACAACTACAGTTGCCGCAACAACAACTACACCAGCAGCAACAACAACAGCAACAACAACTACAGTTGCCGCAACAACAACTAAAACAGCAGCAACAATGACCACAGAAGCTCCAACAACAACAGCTGCGCAAACAACAACTACACTTGTCGCAACAACAACTACACCAGCAGCAACAACAACAACTGCAGCAACAACGAAAGCTGCGACAACAACTACAGTTGCCGCAACAACTACACCAGCAGCAACAACGACTACAGCAGCTCAAACAATAACAGCTACGCCAACAACAACTACATTTGCCACAACAACAACTACAACAGCAGCAACAACGACTGCTGAGCCAACAACAACTACACCAGCAGCAACAATGACCACAGCAGCTCCAACAACAACAGCTGCACCAACAACAACTACACTTGCCGCAACAACAACTACACCAACAGCAACGACAGCTACAACTACAGTTGCCGCAACAACAATTGCACCAGCAGCAACAACGACTACAGCAACAATGACTACAGCAACTCCAACAACAACAGCTGCGCCAACAACAACTACAGTTGCCGCAACAACTACAGTTGCCACAACATCAACTACACCAGCAGCAACAATGACCACAGAAGCTCCAACAACAACAGCTGCGCCAACAACAACTACAGTTGCCGAAATAACAACGACAACTGCAGCAACAACAACGACAGCTGAGCCAACAACAACTACACTTGCCGCAACAACAACTACACCAGCAGCAACAACGACCAAAGCAGCTCCAACAACAACAGCTGCTCCAACAACAACTACACTTGCCGCAACAACAACTACACCAGCAGCAGCAACAACTGCAGCAACAACGACAGCTGCGACAACAACTACAGTTGCCGCAACAACAATTGCACCAGCAGCAACAACGACAACAGCAGCTCCGACAACAACAGCTGCGCCAACAACAACTACAGTTGCCGAAATAACAACGAAAACTGCAGCAACAACAACGACAGCAACAATGAAAGCTGCGACAACAACTACAGTTGCCGCAACAACAACTACACCAGCAGCAACAATGACCACAGCAGCTCCAACAACAACAGCTGCGCCAACAACAACTACAGTTGCCGCAACAAGTACAGTTGCCACAACATCAACTACACCAGCAGCAACAATGACCACAGAAGCTCCAACAACAACATCTGCACCAACAACAACTACAATTGCCGCAACAACAATTGCACCAGCAGCAACAACGACTACAGCTGCTCCAACAACAACTACAGTTGCCGCAACAACTACACTTGTCGCAACAATAACTACACCAGCAGCAACAACTGCAGCAACAACGACAGCTGCAACAACAACTACAATTGCCGCAACAACAATTACACCAGCAGCAACAATGACCACAGTAGCTCCAACAACAACAGCTGTGCCAACAACAACTACACTTGCCGCAACAACAACTACACCAGTAGCAACAACAACAACTGCAGCAACAACGAAAGCTGCGACAACAACTACAGTTGCCGCAACAACAACTACACCAGCAGCAACAACGACAACAGCAGCTCCAACAACAACAGCTGCACCAACAACAACTACAGTTGCCGCAACACCAACGACAGCTCAGCCTACAACAACTACACCAGCAACAACAACCACAGCTGCGCCAACAACTACAGTTGCCCCATCAACAACTACAGCTGCCGCAGCAACAACGACCACAGCAGCTCCAACGACAACATCTGCGCCAACAACAGCTACAGTTGCCGCAACAACTACACTTGCCGCAACAATAACTACACCAGCAGCAACAACTGCAGCAACAACGACAGCTGCAACAACAACTACAATTGCCGCAACAACAATTACCCCAGCAGCAACAATGACCACAGTAGCTCCAACAACAACAGCTGTGCCAACAACAACTACACTTGCCGCAACAACAACTACACCAGCAGCAACAACGACAACAGCAGCTCCAACAACAACAGCTGCGCCAACAACAACTACAGTTGCCGAAATAACAACGACAACTGCAGCAACAACAACGACAGCTGAGCCAACAACAACTACACCAGCAGCAACAACAACCACAGCAGCTCCAACAACAACAGCTGCGCCCACAACAACTACAGTTGCCGCACCACCAACGACAGCTCAGCCTACAACAACTACACCAGCAACAACAACCACAGCTGCGCCAACAACTACAGTTGCCCCATCAACAACTACAGCTGCCGCAGCAACAACGACCACAGCAGCTCCAACGACAACATCTGCGCCAACAACAGCTACAGTTGCCGCAACAACTACACTTGCCGCAACAATAACTACACCAGCAGCAACAACTGCAGCAACAACGACAGCTGCAACAACAACTACAATTGCCGCAACAACAATTACCCCAGCAGCAACAATGACCACAGTAGCTCCAACAACAACAGCTGTGCCAACAACAACTACACTTGCCGCAACAACAACTACACCAGCAGCAACAACGACAACAGCAGCTCCAACAACAACAGCTGCGCCAACAACAACTACAGTTGCCGAAATAACAACGACAACTGCAGCAACAACAACGACAGCTGAGCCAACAACAACTACACCAGCAGCAACAACAACCACAGCAGCTCCAACAACAACAGCTGCGCCCACAACAACTACAGTTGCCGCAACACCAACGACAGCTCAGCCTACAACAACTACACCAGCAACAACAACCACAGCTGCGCCAACAACTACAGTTGCCCCATCAACAACTACACCTGCCGCAGCAACAACGACCACAGCAGCTCCAACGACAACATCTGCGCCAACGACAACGACAGTTGCCGGAACAACAACGACAGCTGAGTCAACAACAACTACACCAGCCGCAACAACGACCACAGCAGCTCCAACAACAGCTGCGCCAACAACAACTACAATTGCAGCAACAACAATTACAGCTGCCGCAGCAACAACGACCACAGCAGCTCCAACGACAACAGCTGCGCCAACGACGATAGTTGTCGGAACAACAACGACAGCTGAGCCAACAAGAACTACACTTGCCGCAACAACATCTACACCAGAAACAACAACAACTGCAGCAACAATGACAGCTGCGCCAACAACAACTGCAGCAACAACGAAAGCTGCGACAACAACTACAGTTGCCGCAACAACTACACCAGCAGCAACAACGACAACAGCAGCTCCAACAACAACAACTGCGCCAACAACAACTGCAGTTGCCGAAATAACAACGACAACTGCAGCAACAACAACAACAGCTGCACCAACAACAACTACAGTTGCCGCAACAACAACAACAACAGCTGCGCCCACAACAACTACAGTTGCCGCAACACCAACGACAGCTCAGCCTACAACAACTACACCAGCAACAACAACCACAGCTGCGCCAACAACTACAGTTGCCCCATCAACAACTACAGCTGCCGCAGCAACAACGACCACAGCAGCTCCAACGACAACATCTGCGCCAACGACAACGACAGTTGCCGGAACAATAACGACAGCTGAGTCAACAACAACTACACCAGCCGCAACAACGACTACAGCAGCTCCAACAACAGCTGCGCCAACAACAACTACAATTGCAGCAACAACAATTACAGCTGCCGCAGCAACAACGACCACAGCAGCTCCAACGACAACAGCTGCGCCAACGACGATAGTTGTCGGAACAACAACGACAGCTGAGCCAACAAGAACTACACTTGCCGCAACAACATCTACACCAGAAACAACAACAACTGCAGCAACAATGACAGCTGCGCCAACAACAACTACAGTTGCCACAACATCAACTACACCAGCAGCAACAATGACCACAGAAGCTCCAACAACAACAGCTGCGCCAACAGCAACTACACTTGCCGCAACAACAACTACACCAGCAACAACAACTGCAGCATCAACAAAAGCTGCGACAACAACTACAGTTGCCGCAACAACAACTACACCAGCAGCAACAACGGCAACAGCAGCTACAACAACTACACCAGCAGCAAAAACGACAACAGCAGTTCCAACAACAACAGCTGCGCCAACAACAACTACAGTTGCCGAAATAACAACAACAACTGCAGCAACAACAACGACAGCTGAGCCAACAACAACTACACCAGCAGCAACAACGACCACAGCAGCTCCAACAACAACAGCTGCGCCCACAACAACTACAATTGCAGCAACAACAATTACAGCTGCCGCAGCAATAACGGCCACAGCAGCTCCAACGACAACAGCTGCGCCAACGACGATAGTTGCCGGAACAACAACGACAGCTGAGCCAACAACAACTACACCAGCAGCAATAACGACCACAGCAGCTCCAACAACAACAGCTGCGCCCACAACAACTACAGTTGCCGCAACAGCAACGACAGCTCAGCCTACAACAACTACACCAGCAACAACAACCACAGCTGCGCCAACAACTACAGTTGCCCCATCAACAACTACAGCTGCCGCAGCAACAACGACCACAGCAGCTCCAACAACAACAGCTGCGCCAACGACAACGACAGTTGCCGGAACAACAACGACAGCTGAGCCAACAACGTCTACACCAGCAGCAACAACGACCACAGCAGTTCCAACAACAACAGCTGCGCCAACAACAACTATACACTATACAATTGCACCAGGAGCAACAATGACTACAGCAGCTCCAACAACAACAGCTGCGCCAACAACAACTACAGTTGCCACAACATCAACTACACCAGCAGCAACAATGACCACAGAAGCTCCAACAACAACAGCTGCGCTAACAACAACTACACTTGCCGCAACAACAACTACACCAGCAGCAACAACAACTGCAGCAACAATGACAGCTGCGACAACAACTACAGTTGCCGCAACAACAACTACAACAGCAGCAACAACGTCTACAGAAGGTCCAACAACAACAGCTGCGCCAACAACAACTACACTTGCCGCAACAACAACTACACCAGCAGCAACAACAACTGCAGCAACAACGACAGCTGCGACAACAACTACAGTTGCCGCAACAACAATTGCACCAGCAGCAACAACGACAACAGCAGCTCCAACAACAACAGCTGCGCCAACAACAACTACAATTGCAGCAACAACAACTACAACTGCCGCAGCAACAACGACCACAGCAGCTCCAACAACAACAGCTGCGCCCACAACAACTACAGTTGCCGCAATAACAACTACACCAGCAACAACAACGATCAAAGTAGCTCCAACAACAACTACAGTTGCCGCAACAACAACTACACCAGCAGCAACAACAACAACTGCAGCAACAACGAAAGCTGCGACAACAACTACAGT